>JAUZND010073146.1:0-16826 GCA_034780555.1 Coelogynopora nodosa
TTAAATCGCAATGGAACGATTTTTTGGGATAATATTTTTACGAAGATGCGTATGGATATATAGATATTAAAAAATTTAAAAAAGTTAAAATTGATTTTTTTGCAGATACGCCATTAGTGCATTAGCCAAAACGATTAGATACGCCAAAAGTGCATTACGACGACGATATTGTATATAACAATATTTATCATAACATATATAACTATAAATAACATTATAAAACCGTTAACAAATGTATTATAATTTGTAATGGCATAGTCACGTGTCAATTTTTTTTTTCAATTTACATTATTTTTATACAGCTTTCAAATAGTGAACAAGCGATAAATAAACATTTTATATCTTTGCTGCAAATATATCTAAGATCCGTGGTTAGGTACAAGTGGTTTTATTCCGTTTTATAAAATTAAATTTTACATTACTAAAACAAAGTGTAATATTATGGCAGTAATAAATAATTTTAAACATTATCATTTATTTAGTTTGTCAATGATATATTATATTATATTACAAGCAAAATAAGCTATACATGTAAGTATTGTCGAATGCATAACGGAATTTCCTATTTAATTTATTACTATTGTAAATTTAATAATTACTATATGTAAACTTGTAAACACAACAATAATACAATTTGGATAGAGAAACATAATATCTGTATCATTAACTGTTTATGAATGGCAAATATTTAAAAATCTGCAGCTTTCATAAAAAAAAAATATACAAAAATAGGTTTTTATTTTAAATTACGCTCACAAAATGTATTACAATATGTTTTAAATTTTCTTATTTTCCATTTAAATCACTGACATATTGAATAATATTTTATTAAGATAATATTATTGGTGTAAGTTAACAATAGTTGACAAAACATTTTTAGACAGATTGTATTTTGATGATGCGACAATTTATATTAAATCATAAATCGGTACTCATTTGTTAGATAAAATTTCACTAAGATTCCAGAAAATGATTTATTCGCTGCCGAGATATAAAACATAACACTTTTAGATTTTCCAAATGTATATACATTGTGCTACCATAAAATTATAAAAATATTCTTTTGGTCACCTTTATTAGCTTATTACGTTATATTTTTTTTACAATTTTGTCAGTTATATTGTTATTAAAAATTAATTAGTAAAATATAAATTTTATACAGTAAAAATATATAACTTGCGCTTTTTATGTGGGCCCCCCTAAAATAAATGTCTGGATTTGTCCCAGATATATGGTATACAAGTACACTTCACAATGAAAATTGCATGTCGCAATTTTTTGTACTGTATTTTATTTACCCACATCATATTTTATTTTAAATATTTAATTTAATAATTAAAAAAAGTTTTAAATATAACTAATGTTAAAAATAGCCGTCTAAAGTTTGCAAACATTATAATTTTTTAAATGTATAACTGACTGATTGATTAATTTGTTCTACAATAAAAATTAACACAATTGAAAATGTAAACTGAACAACATGATGATATAATTTTTAAAAAGCGGTAACATCAATTCATATTCGTATTGAAGACATTAGTTTTCTTAAAGGTTATCATGTTACATATTCCGCTCACAGCTTTTTTTATCTTTTAAGTTTCGAAAAATAGTGAAAATAATATTGTTATTTATGGTTAATTTATATGTACTTATGATACAACATTAAACGCATACTTTTTTATAGCAACACCATGTTACTAATTATGAGAAGATGAATGAGACGTAGGTAGACTAAAGGCCTATGCCCACCAAGCGCGACGCGACGCGACATACCGCAAAAAGTTGAATACGTACATTTCAGTGAACCTATTTCTACTGAGCGAGACGCGACGCGACGAAAGTGAAGTTGTTATTATTCAACTTTTCTGCGACGCCGCGGGACGAAATTAATATTTCAATACAATCGCTATAATAACTGATGAGACACGTACATATACGTTCCTGTACATACTGGGTAGAGTAGGAGAGGGAACCTCAGTACACAGACTGTATGCATTGATCGTGAACAAACAATAGCTACCTGCATACTTATCTCACCAATCTACTAAAGTAGTTAAACAGATATTGCGTGGGGTCTGTTCATATAGATAGATAATAAATATCTCTTTAGAGCCATAATAGCACATGATATTTCGTCGCGTCGCGTTGCGCAATTAGTGGGAACCTAATTATGTTTTTGCCGCGCGGTGTTCCCGTCGCGTTTTGGCGCATTGCGCTTGGTGGGCATAGGCTTTGACTTGCAAACATTTTATCAACTTTTGTTACATAATATAGGCTATTAGCCCGATGCCACTATACATCAGGCACGTCGGAACGTTTCAATTTATGGGTGGACCATTCCAAAAAAAAAAATTGTTTTAGTCTAAAGGGTATATTTATATAAAGCATCACTTGCTATACCTTATCATAAACTCAATTGAAATGGTCGTAATTTCTCATGTAAGTTAGATGCACTTTGAGATGATTAGATAATTGAAAAGTAACCAATAAAGAGATATTTTTGCCATGAAATTTATTGGATACTTATTCGAAGAGCGTACATATTTAATACAATTTATAATAAAATACTACCATTTAAATAAAATGAACTTAAATTGAGAACATCCAAGAATAATTCTGTGGGGACATCAAAAGTTTAGTTTAATTTGCTTATAAAGCTGATTTTTTTCATATATTTGCATTTCTATAACTATAAATGTACTACTTACCTAAATCTACTATAACATACAGCAACAATATTTATATATCTTTGAAGATTTGCTTTTGATATTTGGTATTTTAATTCAGAATTTAAAATATATATATATATTATACATTTATTCCTAATTCTGTACCTATCTACATCTATACTGTATATATTATAATATATAAAAATAGTAAAACATAATATATATTATTTATTTATATTTATATTTATAGTTTTTATATATTATGTTATACATGAGTAGTATAATATTTCACCAGTAATACATTTATATCGTGTATAAATACAAGTAAAATTCGATAGATAATTAAATTTAGTATTACTATTTGTAAATAATGTTATTGCTGTTGAAAATATATGTATCTAAAAAGTTAATGATTTTAATTTTGAATATCTTAACTTATTTAATACTAAAGTAAATAGGATTTATTTAATGTTTTACAACTAAAATTAACAATAAAATTCGAAATAGGACATTTTGTGCTCTCTCATTGGCTGACAACAAATTTATTTGAATTTATATAATATATATATAAATATCTGCGGTTCGATGCATACATATCTGCAGTTTGATGCATAAATATCTGTAGTTTGATGGATAAATATCTGCAGTTTGATGCACTGCATCGCGACAACACGTTTATACATTACATTTTATAATAAAACGTTAGGTCTTGTCTACAGATCTAAATTTAAAGATAATTGTTCACAATTGTACAACTAATTGTCAATTTATTTATACTGTATATATTTATGTAGAAATTTCTCTCAATTGGTAGTATTCAACACAAATATATTTTCAAAAAATCTAAATATTTAAAAATCCTAAATTATGAAAAACTCTAACATAAATTGATATACGCTTTGCACTAAGTTTAATAGATATATTGTACATAGATATTTATACTTTACAGTATTATTTTTTATTTTTTATTTTAATAAATTTAAAATATTTGTATTAAGTGCAGTAGTATAGTGAGGGTGGATTCGAGCACACGTATAAATAGATCATGACCCGTACCACCCCACCCACTACCCCCACCCCTACCCCTATTTTCTTATCAGGAAAAGTATAAATACAGAAGTCTTTACTCTTCAAATTCATCTATTGAAACTAACGGTCGTATTTACAATCGGTCTCTTCGGATTTAAATTGTTGTTTAAATAGACTAGTTTACGCTACTAAATTCAGTCTGCTTCATACTTTCGACGGGGCCTGCATTCACTTTATACAACTAACAATATGTCTAAAATTGTTTCGGATGCATCAAATGCCGTAGACACTTTGCAAAAGTTACAACTGTAAAAGCACAACACTTTTCTACAGGAACCAGCAAGAAGGGTGCAATCACTACCAATAGCAAAATGCAACATGTTATAAGAACTTTGCGGGATTAGTCCAACAATTAAGTATTCATTCGACCTAATATATTGGAACAGAAGTTCAACGTCTATACCCGGGATAATGCAGTTTTCCTAATGAAAAGTATGACGATTTGGATCTATTTCTAGCAATTAAATCTTTTGAGGTTAAAGTCAAAGAAGGTCTGCAACAAATCTTTGAAACCGCAACTGATGCCGATAAAAGTCTTTATAAAGTAAGGCCAACATATTCTGACGACCGACAAACTGCCTGGTTGAACTTATCAATAAATGTCGAACTATACGACTGGCGTGGGAAAAGAATACAAGCTCCGTTTCAATTTGGACCCGGGTCATATTAATTAGTTATCCGTGCCACTAACCTTTACTGTGATGATCATGGAACCAAGAGCTAAAAATTTAACATCTTGTTTAAAATCTACCAAATTAGATACAAGGAGGCAGGGATCGTACCACTCTTTGAAATCGAGCCAGCATTTGATGTGGACCAACAAACAAACGAAGAAGAAGAAGACGATAATGAATATGATGATTGTGGTCCATCGTATTCACAAATGCAGAAAACGTCTACTCTGTAGATATAAGAAAGATAAGTATTACATGTTCAATTCTAAACTTTGGATTTATTTTATGGACTTTGAAAAGGAAGATATTATGTCCAGGAAGGCGTGGAACGAAGATTCCTAAGCATTTTCGACTTTGTGAAATAATTGGGTGTCTTGCACTACCAATGGATTATTAACGTTCTATTTGTAATGTAAAATTGATCACTTTTGAGAATATATTTCATTTACACAAACTGTTTTCTACTTTAACCATTAAAACGAGACTTATAAATAATATTCAACATGTGTCTGGATAGCTCAGTTGTAAAGCTGGTAGGCTTTAACTATTAGGAAGTCAAAATATATTCCAAAGGCGTGTATATAACATAACATATATAGAGATGTAGTATAGACAAAACAAAATCGGGGTATAAATACAAACAGCACAGTATTAGTCGATTGCCAATATTTCAAAAAGCTCTTTGTTACAATTATCACATTCAACTTCCAGATTGAGGAAATCAGATAAAAGTTTATACATCACTTTATCTTGTTGAATTTCCGAGTTCATTGCTTCTGTGACATAAAGCGGACATTCATCATCAATAAAAAATAGCATGTATACCTTCATAAAAGATAGTTTCATTCAACTTGATAGTTGGATAAGTATCATAGTCAGATTCATAATAATTTACACAGCTAGTTACATGTTTTAGACAAGTAAATAATATTTGCATCAGTAATGATTCTCTGTTGTAGACTGGTTACAAAGTAGGCTCCTTGAGATAGATAAATCCGGTTTTTCTTGAGGGTAATCGAATATGAGTCGGTTTACATTTGACCGCTATTTCAGTCATATAGTCTTGCGCTTCGTTAACTGATTTAAGTCTGATCATTGCCCCAATACAATCTTCTATGTTTGGTTGTATTTGACGACGAATATGTATATCGAAGGCCTCTTGAGATGATTTACCGTAAGAATTGCGTGCAATTACACAAGCAGTTTTCAGTTGATAGAGAACCCAGAAGTTCTTCCACAATAAGTTCATGTTGAAATAGTACATCAAGCGATTTAAAACATAAAGTTTTGTAGTAGCAAAACTTCCGTTGAATAGAAAACCTTCATCGATTAGTTCGTTACACACGACAGAAATTATAGTTGTCCATCCGTTTGAAGACATGACGATAAGCACTGACATCAATAAATTATGTTTATAATAAAATATCCGTATAAACTAATAATAACTCAATTTCTTCACAAGTCGGGTTGGCTGAGCGGTTAAAGCGGTAGACTTATTATCTACTGGATCAATTGATCCGCGTGGATTTAAATGCCACACACGATAACATTCTAGATATAATTAACCAATCGACAACATTTAAACTAAAAAGTTTTATTATTGGCTAGTTTATTCTATAAAAGATGGTAGTGATTGAAATGAAATTGAAAGCATTTCTATCACAAACTTAATATGGAACAGACGTCTCGTATAGTAAACCGCATATTTGCTGGAGAATCACAACAATTGAAAGAAATGACACTTGATAATATTTATAGATTTTACTTGTGTTTGACTTATGTTGAAATTTACACCATACGTCCTCAAATGGTTTGGTTACGACACAAGAATTCAACCACTATATTTTTCAAATGCGAAAAAATGCGAACTATGGGTTTGGGAGCCTCTGCATCAATCTGTGAGGATCTACTACATATTTTGGACATTTCCAACTTGACTGTTTCTCATCGATCATCAACTGTTGTGCTTCAACTAACCGTGAAATCAATCAACTTATATCAATTTGCAATGGACAAAGTTTAACACGGTTTATTGTGCGAATTCTTAAATTTCCAATTAAAATTATGGAGTGGACTCCATAGTGGAAAAGTTGTTATTATGGGATACTGTGCAGAGACAAGGTTTCCTACCATTTCTGAAAGGATTGCTTTGAATTTGAAAGTTTTATTATTGTTTCTTAATACAGCATATTGTACATAGAGCTATACATTGTATAACCATATATTAATTTAAAAAACAATGAATATATTATCATTATTAATTTTCTTTATTGAGTGGAAGTATAACAATGGGGGTGGATAACAAGTATAGTGCAACAACATTAAACACCTCACTTTTGAAGAGCAGTACGCATGCACTGTCCAACACGGTTGTTTTGGATAACTTGATAATAAAATGTTTTGCAATAAGATCATTACTGTCAAGAAATACACACTCAAAATTGGACAAAATGTCATAGAGAGATTTACCTCTCACTTTATAATATAAATAATAGAGACAGAATAAACCACATTGAGTAGATAAAATACTTTGTATACACTCATTTGAATAATACTAAAAGCGTGTGTTTTAATTTAACCAACGTTGACTGTTTGTAGGAAGTATGCGTCCGAAACTATCAAAACTTTACCAATGTCATTATGATCAATATATCAATATAATGATCGATAGCGCCCACTACAGGAAAGTTTATTCACAGAGTAGACACCGCTAAATAACGATTGGAGTAGACAGTCTCGCGACACAAGCTGCGTCAAATCATCATCCGTAATCATCTCAAGTCTGTAATGATGTTTCGATGATAAGTCACTTCCACCTTTCCATCGAAAATTGCCATCACAATTGCGTTTATAGCGTGTTCCAGCCCCTTTACAAAATTTCAGTTCCAATCGAAGATTGCCTTCACGGCATGTGCATGTTCCGTCATGTGTAGGTTCAACGTCAAATTAAACCCGCAAAAAGTAAATGATATCCAGCTCCAACATCTGCCAGTTCTATGCCAATGTCGTCGTTTACATTGAATTGTTCTAGACGAAGATTGCCTTCAGGATAGGGTTGTGCATGTTCCGTCATGTGCAGGTTCGGCGTCAAATTAACCCGAAAAGAGTATATCCAAACTAGAGAATAAATTAACATATTCACGAGTGAAAAGACTACTTCCAAAGTCTGGTGTAAATTGTCTTCCCGGAACAGATTCGCCTTCCTGATAGAGAGCAACATGATTGACATTAAAATGTTGAAAATTGAATGAGTTGGATGCCCAATCCCCATTGTATGCTGTGTTGGTATCCATACCGACAATAAAAAAAATAGGAAATTGACTGCGGAACATATTTTCCTTCGAGTGAGAGAGATCGCCTTTGGATATGGTATATGATAGCATTTCAGTTCTCTGAATAAGATAGATTGCATTTTGATGTCTCAGCGCCAAATCGTTCATGCTTAACACTGCAGAATCGATTTTAATACGACGAACGTAGAGAATTGCTTCTTCAATTTAAATTCTTCCACTTTTGACATTCCCGTCCGTAAGTCGTTGAAGACAAAACTCTGGTTTACTGCGGTCAAATCGTAGTCGAATATCGGTATGATTCAGCATATATTTTCCTTGTGTAAGCATATCCAAACAAACCGGTCCGTAGAATTCATCTGTATTTTCGGTATTTGTAAAATATCCAAGTCGTTTTGCAAGAGCTGTGTTGGCAACAAAATCCATCTTGACGGCAACATCATTTGCATTGCCTGATGCAAACAGTTGACCCTTTTTCGAATTCTCACCAAACAGAAGAGGATTATTGCGATAGGCGCGATAGGGATACATGGGAAATCTTCCATCCACTTGCTTGTCACCAATCGTTAGTGATACATTGGAAAATAGACTGTACATAACGTTGTTAACAGGAAATATGTTATAAGCCGCTACAATCGGAGTGTTAGCTTGTTGTATTTTGCAGAGAATGGATTGTTTTGTGTTATTAAAAGTTGAAAGTATTGTTAAAATCAATATATTCATCAGCTGCGCCAGAAATAGAAAACTCAATCGTTCCAGTGTTTGTCATCACATTATTCAGAGGGTGCACATCGAGGTAGTAGCCTTTCTCCAAAACAGTCTGCACCGGTTAGGGGGAAAACAAATCGGCCTCACTTTTATTCATGAGGAGTAATACTCATACTGGATATCATATTTTTTGTTGAAAATGTAGACAGCAGTTTGCAATCTTCTTCTGTAAATCTAACTTGAGAGGATTTCGTAGTTTTTTGCTTTGTTAATAATATTTTCTCTCTCTCTGAGATAGTCTAATTCTTTCGGTTCGTGTATTTTTGTTTAGGATCTTTTTAAAGTTGAAAACAAGTTTTCAGTAGCAGTATTGTCAGTTGACATATTACTTGGTAAATGTATCACAAGAAATGTTATATCTGCTTCTTTTTCTTCGTCGTCTTGTTTATAGGCCATTTAGCTGCAGTCTTGCGTCGTTTATGTGTAGTATCATGTTCTGCATGAGTAGATTTACGCTTACGACGACCTGATCCATCTTGATTGGTAAAAATTGTCTGACCAATGTAGTCTTCACTAAGTTCGTTAAGTCCTGCTTTAGATTGCTTCCGAATAGTCGCAGAAATGTTGTCGATATTTCTACTCATCAAATCACCAACAAGCATACGTTTCAGAAATCCAAATATGTTTCCTCCAACTTTTTGCCTCTTATGACCCGAGTATATTCCTCCCGATCCAATTTGACGTCGTTTATTTCCAACATATATAATGGGGCATTCTATATCCGTTTTTGATGAAGCCATAGCAGTGTATTGCATACGTGTGAGCAACAAGTAGCAAATATGTTTTTAAGCGTTGACGTCGAAACTAAAGAATAATCGAAGTCTTTCCTTCTGCAAAGAGAATCAGCTCGCCAATATCATCTCGGAGCTCCACTTCAAATGAGTTGATAAATCTAGTGTTCAATTTTACATAAATGGGGTTTATATACACAATTGAAATTGTAGATTCATGTGATGCAGTATAAAATACCAAATTTTGTAGAAGAGATACTCGTTTGTTTTCAATATTCATGTTTTTACATAAATTGCAGTATACATAGATTGTATAGCTACTGCGTCGATAGCTTGGAAGATATTTTGCCTTGATTTTCTTTCGATAAAGCTATACGTGTCTGTGTAAATCCAATACGAGATGCCAATCGTTCGTCAAATACTAAAAAAGCTTTTTCATCATTTTTTTCATCAGGGTCGCCCGTTACTTCCAACATCAACTGATCAGTTTTCACATCCTCTGCAGAAATTTTGATTTTGTGCTTAACAAATGCATCATTGTTATTGTAAATGTACTCTAAATTAGTGCTTTTGACAGCGCTAAATTAGAGTACATTTTAGTGTCAATCCGATTTCACATAATTAGATCCATGTAAAGGTCTCTCAATTTGGGGGTCACTTGTGTACTCCAATTTCCACGAGTATGTGTATGTTGTTGCTTTACTACCAAGGTTTATTATTGTATCTACTAATCGCTTGAGCTGAGCAGATATTTGTGGTGACTTATATTCGTCAAAGTCAATCACGGCATTCTTTAATACACCTTTGTTGAAATAATAATATGGTGCCTCCCAAACCATAACAAGTCGAGCAGCGGAGTGATCAAGCTAATCGTGAAATCCGAGTACCTAAGCAGGAGGGCAACTCAATGAAATCTTTTCGGTTATTGTGTCCTGTCCCGTGACTGCTTCAAAGTGAAAACGACCTTTATAGTGATACAAGTTTATGAATTTACTACAAACGAACAGACTCACTAATCTTTTGCGCATATTGTCCGGCGTTACAAGTATAGTATTTTCAATTTGTTCTATTAAAACGTATAGTTTATATAGTTTCAGCAAAACCTTCTGAAAAATCGACAAATGTTAAATTTACTTTTTTCATAACAATATGCCACTAGTCCAACTTCCCAGTGTGTCCATATTTGTTCAAAGTGATGTCGTTTTCCAGATCAGTTGGATATTTTGCCGCCATTCCATTCTTGTCCACATTACTTGGTGGTAAAACGTAAAAACTGTCTTCATTTCGTTCCATCAAGTATGTTTTTATGAGGTATCCACTCCTGGTATTTATATCATTTCCACTTGACCAGTGCTTTTTGCTCGTTTCCTTGTCCACGTGTGCGAATAACCTTCTCGATTCGATACGAATTGTCTTTGTTTATAACTAATTAAAGTTCCAGTTTGTAAAAAAAATCCTCTAATAATTTCTTTTTTGTGATTGCGTGGTTCATACAAAACTGGTGAAAACTTGGTATTGATTGATTGGATGAAAAATTCGTTAAATTTGTTAAATATTCTTTATCGAATATTTGTTTTCCTTTAGGGACTTTAGCCTTATCCCCAACCTTAAATGCTGGTTTCTTCATCTTATTTATTTTCGCACCATACATTTGTAGCCATACATCTGTTTCATTTTATTTTGGTTACCTCAATAGAAGCTCTATTTTTGAGACTTCGATGTGGAGAGTTATTATAAGAATGTTTCGGAAGAATATCCAACCACTTATAGGAACCCTGTTAACTGAACATCCGCCACATACGATCCTTCAACGTGCGATTAAAACGCTCAACCACTACAGCTTTCAATGGACTTGCTATACTAAATTGTTCCACTCCAATTGTATTGAATTTATTTTCAAACAGTTTGTAAATATTTTGGAATCCTTTTACTCGTTGACTATATTTTCTTTAGCAATATTGCCGTGTCGTCAGCTGATTTACTCTTCAATGGTTCAACCCAAGCGTAGCGTGAAAATAAATCAATCAATATCAGCATGTATCGATAACCATTATTGTCTCCTGCATAATGTTGCATCTTTACTAGATCAGCTTGATGTTACATGTCTATCCCTCTTGTCAAATATTTTCTTCTCGGGAATTTCTTCGTCTGTGGAGGGTGTATGTGAGTTGATTCTGTAACCATTGTTTGACTTGGTTCATGTGAAAATTTGATGCAACGGTCAGTGCTTTGACGCTTTCTTAAGAGCCTGTCGACTGAGCGTCGTAATAAAGGCATTCTAGCAGTTTCCAGTTTTTTGCTAATAATACTGTTTGTTTTTTAACAGCAGGCCTTGGTGCAGTTTATAGAAACTTTTAGGTTTACATCATCAACTTCGTCTGTTTCTGGTGAGCAACAACAAGAAAGAACATTTTGCATTTTCCATAGAATAGTAGTACTATGTGTATAAGATTTAACTTACATTTCATTTATCAATTGATGGTATTCTCAAAAACATCTCTAATTTATCGATTACGTTCTGCAAGAGAAGAATCAAGGTGTCACTTTATATGAATCCGATTTAAATACACAACGTTAAACACACCTCACCCTTCATTCCAATTGACTTTCCTAGATATGGGTCTAGAACGGGGACTTCTAGATACAGGGATCGATCGTTAAGGAGGTGGTGGTGGATTATGAGGAGGAGAAATACTTTGACGTCGTTTTCTAGAGACGATGTTGAGTTCCTTTGAAGTTGCATTACTTAGAGCTGACTTGCAGACATCACACTTTTTCAAAAAAGCCTTTAATTCACTCCACCCAACAGGAACAGATACATTTGCCCACAAAGTAAATCATACAAGTTTGAACCAGCGATAATATGTCCAGCATCAATAATCTCTTTATATTGTGACCATGATAAAACTGGCTTTTTTCCATATAGAAATGTAAGCAGTTAGTGAAATTGCCTTTGGAATTGATGTATTGATAAAATTGGACGAAATCTGACTTGTTTGTATAGTCACTAAGTGTTCTGCTCTCTTTTTCTTAATTGTTTCTCTCGCGCATTTCATTCTTGCGTTTTTATTCAAGAAATTGGTTTTTATTCAAAAAATTCACGAAATTTTTGATCAGGTCCAACGTGCAAATGTATTGATGTTGTAGGTTTGGATATATTATTTAAGTATTATTTGAGTATTCTTCTTCAGTCATCAAAACTAATTGTGAATATGCTGATGTACTGGTCATTATTTTCCAGAAAACAAGGATAAACCAATAGCAGAGACAACAATGGATGCAAGATTTTTTGCAGCAAAGGGTATTATAGACCCTAGAAGTGGAAATAGTGGCAGGAATCCTCCTTTCTGACTAAGAACGGATTGAACTCATTTTATTGGTTCATTTTTATGGACACACTGCGCCATGCAACGAATCATCTTCTTACGTTTATTGAGTTGTTTAATGGAGTGATTTAGAAATGTTAGGTAAATTATCATTTAGAAGATTGATACTCATGTCCAACAATGCCTGAATAAAATCAGCATCATCATTCTCCACAATAGCTTTCTTTAACTTTGGATTAGCCTTGAAAAATGCTTGTAGCAGAGTAAGTTGTCGCCGAAAACGCTTGACTCCCATTTTGCAAATTAATTAGTTTACAAAACATTTCCTATGTGTTATGTTTATAATATTTTAGCCAATGGTGTGGTGACGTTGAATTAGGATGCATAACGTGAATCGTCCATGAATAAATAAGCAGTCCAAGTAGTACAAGGAATAGTGCAGCAATTACAAGTAGGTATCCAATGTTATTCTCTCGTTCGGTAGCCATTATTTCGAACAATTGATGTTTTTCTGTTTCATTCGATTGTTTATAACCTAATATCCACGCTTTTCTGTCATATAAGCATAATATGAGACTTCGTATGGTAGAATTTGTGTTCTAATTTGAATCCCATGTTGTGTACTTTGATGAAAATCGAAAATTAGATTACATAGAATAGGGACCCTGTTCGGTTGCATCATGAAAAGCCGCCTGCAAAAACTTGTTATTCATCTGTCAACACAGGAATCCTATTTGTGTAACATCTCGAGGATTATTGAAGAGAATCAAATAATGCATGCTAAGAGAACGAGTCTTGCCAACGCGTCTTTTTGACAAGGAGATTTTGATTAATATTAAAGAGGAAACATTTGCGATGATAAACATATTTTGTAAATAAATTAGTCACCACTTGAGAATACATCGATTCGCTCATAAGATCATCAAGTATGATCACATTTCCACTTTTGATCTTGTTGAAATTGTCGGACAACCCTTGATGCATGCTTATTTCCCCTGCATAAATCTCCGCCTTGAGTTTGTTTCAAAACATTTGGTTGTAGAATTCCACAATACGAGTAAATGTGCGTAATAGTTGTCGTGGTGAATTAGCGATGCATTTTCATTAGATGCGTAACAAACACCGTCTAGCCTCATTGGGAAGGACCAACAACTGACATTGCACTTCCCATTTTAAAGCGTCCATTCATGATTATCAAATGTCAATATAATAAGAGAAGCATAAAGTATGTTTATTGGCTATACAATCCATTTTGTTACAAGTGGATCCAGCGTAGCATTAGCAATGTGAAAAATGGCAACCATAGCAGTACCGGTTGAAGGATGATTTGCAACTCTAATTATGTTGTCAATCGCACGTAAAGTTGAACTTTCACACCAAAGATACTTCATAAGGTAAATTAATGCAATCTTTTCAATAATATAATATATATTCTCTTCGTGTATATCTCGTGTATCATGTGGAATTCTTCTATATAATACATTGATCATTTCTGTCAATAAATCCTTGACTTCATGTGTAATAGTAGAATGATTATTTAACTTTTGATAGGGAATTTCCGTTTGATTACTTGTGTCTTCACTTGATGACGCATCAAGAAGTCATCGAGTCTCTTTATATCCAAAAATATATGTGATATATATATAATCAAGCAGAGTTTCGTTTGTTTATAGACTTTTATACTGTTTCGATCTTATTACAATCTCATCGAGTAAGTATTGTCCAAAAGGACAACTAAACGACATGATGAAACTCTGTAATTTACTATTAAAATTGAATAAATATATACAAAATGTGCAAGTCACTCGTTAGGTTTCACATGATGATGGTAAATGAGTCGCGATTGTTTGTCGGTGTTTTTGAGGAGAGTATTCCGAAAAAAAGCCACATGATTGGTGGTTGCCATATGGAAGACTGTAATTGACGGAAACCCACGCCCTTTTATCTTCGAAGAAAGACAAACTGCACTTGTTGTATTGCAGGGTCGTGATGTTGTAGTTGTGCGATGCAAATCTTGTCTAATCGGTGTTGACGTCCACCTGATCACTTAAGACCTTTATGTAGGAATAGTGAGTGAGCACATATTTGACTACACAGATTTGAACACCTTTTGCTCTCTTGTGGTCCGCGCCGTTTTGTGATAAGAAGCTATACGCTTTCGGACGAAGTAAGATCCATTCCTTTTGAGGATTGACCGCGTACACAAATCCAAAATTGCTGTATATCGACTTGAGTGGCAGGGGTGATCCTTCGGAAAATTGTAAAAGTCCAACAATCTATTTTGCATCATTCGAGGAAATATCACTTGGTCTAAATTGAAGTTGGATACGCGTAGAAAAAAGGAGTCGGTATCGCCTGCCAATATATCGAATTTACCGCCAAGTTTCTTTCAATATGTTTCGAGGCTGTCGCATCGAAGGGAATACATGATACAAGTTCCAAAACCGCCATTCCGATGTAAATTGGCTTATCCATTGTAGCAGCCTCTTAACACAACCGAACGCCGAACAGATCTTGTTTAAAGATTGTCGTCGATAAAAATAAGGCTCGACTTGCCGGAGTTGTTACGTTATCTTCGCTGTTTGTCAGTCTGCAATTCATTCTCTTTCGAGGATTTTTTAAAGTCTTCCCAAACAGTGAGTTATTCTTTAATTTATAATAATATTTCATAAATTTATTCTTGGACTCTTGTCGAAGTTTACTATTGTACTGGATGTAATCTCGGAAAAATAGCTCCTGGTGAAATTGCAACACTCTTTGTATTTTAGTTAACACCATTCCTTTCTTGAGATAGAACTGAAACATCCTTCCATGACAAAGTATGTCTCCTTGTTATGATGAGTAAGTAGGAGTTTAGTGGTACCCTTGTACTTCAGCCCATTTTTCCTTTTTGAAGATAAGTTTTTATGTTGACCATTTATAAATCGAGTCAGCCAACGGGATAGAATAATCTCTTTCTCTGACGCAAATGGCAGGTCTTCACTTATATCCTGCATATTTGGCGGATACGTAAAGCCCACTTCACACATGTTACCATTATCACAGTTTAAATCAACGGTTTCGAGGTCCAATTTGCTGATTTCGGACTGATTTATTCATTTGAACTGCGAATGTGGCAATGACTGTAAGAGAGCTTTTCCAAATATATTGTTGGTGTCTATATATAAAAATTCCACCTGTTCTTTTGTTAAACCTGTAGATATATTCTGTCTCTCATGGTGTTTGTTCACAAACGTAATTCCAACTCGCGTTCTGCTTTCAATAAATTTGTACATGTCGACATTAGTGAGTAGCTCTACTTTTGCATTCTTCATCTTAAAGGTGGATTGCCAACCCATGCTGTGTGCTGACGCAAAATAATCAGGGTCCTAATTGTCGTCAGCTAGACTGAGGTTCCAGAATGTCTCAAATACATCTATCAATGGTGCACGTCTCGTTTAAGATACGCCCGCATATAGTCGCCGAAATTGTCGCACTTAAATTCCCGCCAAGCCTATTGAGCTCTCGTAATCCTCCAATAAACACGGAATATCGTCACAAAAGGCTTCTCGTGAGGGTATTCTGGACTCCGTCATTTTCTCGAGCGAAAAAAATATATGTATATATGTATGGAAACACACCTTTCGCAGTTATCAGAGAATAAGGAGCAGAAACCGAAATTGCTCAACGGCTTTGGATGACATAATTAAGAGCAAGATTTCTGACTAGATTAACTTGAGAGTCACACATTAATTGGACACTCTCCTTGAACTGAAGCTTCATACGAATCGTCCCTTTCTTTATCTTGCCATCTTTCTTATAAAATATATTAAGTTTATCTACTGGAAACGTGACTGTTAAAGCCATATATTTCTCCTTGGAAGAAAGTTGGAGACATATTGTTCGCAGAATTTATATGCATTAGCCCAATTGAAACTAGCTTTTCTCTTGCGACATCCAAGTAATCGGTTAAGATTGACTATGGGTAGGTAATGAGCTGAATATTTAAGAACTAGTATATTGATCACCTTCCCAGTTGTTTTGATGATAATTTACCCGGAGCTCTTTCAATTTCCTCATCCCACTCGAGCAAATTGAGATAAATACCTAGTTTGTGACGTTTAAAAGTGATAAAATCACGATCATTAACGGGAGATACAATTTAATAGAGAATAGCAAAAGTGCAATTTCAAGCAGTCAAAGCAACTATTAAAAGAAAGATTAACAAGGCATGGAGCAATATCATAGACAAAAATACACACAGATTCAAGATCATGGCAAACAAAAGAGAGAACCTGAG
>JAUZND010073157.1:0-16824 GCA_034780555.1 Coelogynopora nodosa
AAATACAATATAATTTTATAGATAATATGGAAATGCCCTTTTTTGATAAAAACGAACGACCCTTTAAAAAAGCTGGCTACGGGCTTGGCCGCCTACCCACTATTAAACACCTAGAGAGTAGTAAGCTAAAATATATAGTTAAAATTGGTAAATATTGTGATGCAGGGGGTGTGATGTGCTCGCAACAGAATATATATTTGTACATGTATACAGAGATCGAGAGGAGACCTTATATTATGTAAAGTTGCTTTCAAAATATGTTTTCAATTATTTTTTTGACAGGCTCTGCTTGAGATTTTCGCCATTGTCGTATACAGAAGCTACGCGAAAACACAGGATTCCTCAACAAAATATGATTAAAATTGTTGTTTGTATATTATACTTTGTGTTGCTTTATCACGTCAAACGTTCAAACTGCAATTCATCAGAAGGGAGTGTTTCCTCTATTGCATATACATATATATATATGTACACACACATAAGCACATTGTTAGAGCTCTCACGTAATGTTGTATTGTGTGTATTACAATCAAGAAAAGAACTCTTTCAACATTGTGGATGGCATATATAACAAATAGTTCCATATTTACTGTGAATATATTATTTTTAAATCGCTTTTTCCTTTCCTCGAAAATGTCATTTTTTATAGCTTTCTAACATATAACAGTGAGTATTTCCCCTTGATTAACGTTCCCAAAGAATAATTAATAGCAATTGCCCAAAAACGTATTTGCAATTAATTGGTCTAGATTGGTCTGAATTATATGTAGTTGTCTCGATTTGAAAAACGCGGGTGTCCTTATATAAAAGGATATCATAGTTTCCTTGTTATCATCTATCTATATAGTTCGATTCTTAAATACGCAATCAAGTTGTTAATTAAAACACATTTTAACATTTAGACGGAGGCCATCGAATTATCAACAACAAAAAAGAAGCTAAGCAGGTACACACTAAAGTTAACCGTAATACCCACACAAACGTTTTGAGTCATATCAAAAAAGGAATACATGTTTCTTTTCGTCCATTTTAAATCTGAAACCTCTCAAATGTTCACCTTCTTATTTTACCTTTTATTGCAAAAAAATGTAGCAGTAGTTGGGTAGTACTATGTAGTTATTGATTTATTGATTGAGTTATTGATAGCTATTGAGCCCGGGTACATAACCGGTTTCAAAGCCGCATAAGTGTGCTGCTAGACCTATTGGCTCCACAGCTACGCTTGTATTCACATCCCGGATATTTTCTAATTTCTTCAAATTCATTACTTTTTAATTAGATTCTGATGATAAGAAATCCAATATTTGCTCTTTTTCGGACTATTTATCGAGATTTTTTTACTAATATTTTAATGAGTATCTTTTTACTCGGACCTTGTCAAAACTAATTACGATTTATCTGGATCCCGCCAGGACTTTGGTGTAAAATCACAAAAATGGCAATATTCTCCAATCAATCTTGGAAAGCTATATTGGTAGCTTCTAGGTTCCAATTCAACGGGGGGTCTGCCTGCAAAGTTTGCAACTGACAATAAGGAAATATATATAATAAGTAAAAATGTGCACCAATGTCAACCTTTTGTATACAAACAATAAAAGTATATTCATAGCATTGATATGTATATCAGTCACCCCGGGCTTATGTGGTTTTAATATGATTATGGGTTTTGCTTTTGCTTTTGCTTTTGATTTAATTGTATTTGCTTCATTTTATAACTAATGAAAAAAAACGACATTTCACGACTTATTTTACTGTCATTAAGTTGCATTGTTAGACTGCATTATGTTTTGGTTTATATTATTATTTTGTACAATCATTGAGTAATTCATAAATATATACTCATCTTAAAAACGATCAGTGTTTTTTTTTCAATTTTATATAACAGGTTTATATATAATATGATATAGGCAATATTTATCTTATATGTACATTGTATAACAGTTTACTGTAATGGTGAGAAATCAGTGACGTATTCAAGAGGGGTTGCTATGTGGGCGCTCAAACCACCGCCTAAATTTTATAGCTGCCTTTTTTAAATGTGAAAAAGTTAATTTTTAAAACAGTATTTCTTAAAAATTGTAATTACCGCCATTAAAATCAAAAAGCTCAAAATAATTTTTTAAAATATCTTTAATAAAGTCATTTTTGACAATGTAATAAATGTACACAATCACTTTTTTAAGATATCAAAACATTTAATATTAGTATAGTGAGTCACCGCAAAATTTAATTAATTAAATGTATAATAAGATATTAACCAAAATATACATTTAATTAATATTTTATTTTACATTTGATTAATTAAATTTTGCGATGGCTCACTATACTACTAGAAGTAACATGTTGTATATATCATTAATAAAAAGTTGTTTAAAATTCAGATGAATATTACGGTGCGATTTATTCTATTCGTTTGTTGTATACATACGTATTTGTAAATAACAAAAATGTATTGGTGTATAAGTCTTAAAATATATATGTAAGTATATAACTATAATGAAAAATCAATATATTACATAAATATAAATAATTCAGATCAGGCGCACATTATTGTATTATTATGTATTGTATTATTAAGTGCAAAAGTGTGTGAAAATAAGTTATATCTTTCGGGAATGAGAATAGTTAGGATACTCTGACTTGCGGATGCCGAGGCATTTGATGTATGTTATAACCAAATAAAAAAAACAGTATAAAATGATACTGTAAGAAACGAGGAAGTCTAGATGGTGTTATTCTATTTTTACAAGACAATAAACATGGAATTATGATAATTCTTTAAGAAATCTCTTTCGAAATTTGTTTAGTTATTATTGGAACAGGAAAGGTGTTTTTTTATTATAAATTATATGTTAATTATGGTTTATGTTTCAATTAATATTGCTATATAATTAAAAGTTCGTAATAGGTTCAATATCATGATTTATGTAACAAACATTATAATATATTGATATAACATTTATTAAGTGACAATTTTATTTGTATTAGGTCATTTAAAGTAATATTGGATAAATATAGAGATATTTAATGATATTCTTGCAACATACCAAGCCTACTAAAAAAAATCAGTATGGTAAAAATATATGTTTAATTTACCGAAGATTATTTTATAATCTCATAATTAAGGACAATTCATCCAAAAAAAACAATTTCTGGAATGAAATATTACGTTATTGAAACTGCCCATTTTTCTTTAAAAGTAAAAAATATTGATGCAAATATAATCCAATAAAAATTAATAATTTATCTGAATTGAAATTTATAATAAGCAATTCAGTATAGTGCATTTGTAGAGACAAAAATGTATTATACTTAGTTTCAACTAGACCATATTGTAGTCATCTAACGATAAAATGTAAAATAAAGATAATTAAATAGTAAAGTTTTCTAAACTGGAAACTATATTTATTACGTGAACCAAACAAATTTGTATATGGGGACATATTATTGACTTAGTAGTTATTTCAATCAAATTTGTATATGGTGACATATTATTGACTTAATAGTTATTTTCAAAACAATATTTTAGAAAACAAACATAACATAGGCTTATTATTCTTCAAAAACACGCATTATATTATAGCTAAGTTACACAGTACTATACGCTGCTCATAGATAACATACTATAATTAACATAGTTGTCTCGCTAACATTATAATTTTTTTCTTGAGAGGCCTACCACAAGGTGTGCATTAGCCAGGCAATCGATGCACCCCCCCCCCCCCCAGTGTGTTGTGGAATGCAAGGTCTCTATCGCGCGCTATATAGCTCACTCAAAAGGACTGTTCTGAGTTCGCTTGGTTAACTGCATTATATAATTTTGGTGGCTCATATAATATAATTGTGTATTGAACACCAAGCGTGTATGTAGTATAGAAACTGGAAAAAATCAATACTGAACTAGGGTTATTATATGTTTCTAAACTATACATATGAGCTATATAATCTAAGAACCAGTAAACCGAAGAGACAGTTGTCACACAAAATGTCAGTGGAGTATTCTTGGCAGTCTGAAGCGTGGTACTAGTGAGTACTTAAAACCCGTTTTTTTACATGTTTTTATCACTTAGTTGTCTGTATTTTTGTAAAATATTACCTATTTATATTTAGAAATAGAAATAACAGACTTTATATAAGTTAACACTTTTCGAGCCGTTTTATTGTATTGGGGGGTTCGTTTTATGATGACATTACTTCTTGGAGAGTGAACAGCAAACAAACATTTTAAAACTTCACAAATCTGAACAACTTTATTGAAAGTATGTTCTAAAACAAACATGTTCTAACACAAACATGACGCATATGCACTCCATTTGTGATAATATATTATACGACGCAAAAAGTAGCAACACCGGAAGTATTTTCCAATACTTTGCTAAGGAATATTAATCATACGAGATATCCGAAAGCTTCACAAATAACAGGTTTATAGTTGTAAAAAAGTTAAATAACCACATTGTGTATTTTATAATAATGGTAAATTCTTAAAACTATTTATTTATAATGTCTATTCTAGGGAACAAACACGAAGTGTTTTTTTTTCCTTTCAAGTCATCAACAATATTATATTTCAAATGTCGTAATTTTGAATGCGTTTTTAATAAAGTGAGTGAATATTACATTAAATAAAATGTTTTACAGAACAGTTTATTGTCATGAATGATATTTATTTCAATTATTTAAATAAATAATTAATTATTGAAGTTCATGTTTATTTTTAAATGGTTTTAATGTTGTGATCATAGAGTAATTATTAATACATAGAGGTTTCACTCTTATTGATTTCATATAAGGCCTACATGGCGTTGTAAATTTTCGTCAAAAAATCGATATATTTTAATAAATTTAATGTAACTGGGTTAAAAAAACAGTAGTATTAAATATATTTTAATAGATTAATTTTAAGAGTTAATACAATTTTATTTTAGTTTATACAAGTTTAACATGCGTGAGTTGTCTATAAAACGTAAGTTATTGCCTTTATATCTAAAACTATTTTACTTATCTGTCAGTATATTTAAATCATTATTTTGCAAAAAGCTTACGGGTCAAAAGTTAGTTATAGTATTTAACTGCATACAGATCAATATAAGACTGACATCTCTCTGAATTAATTACTCTATGGTTTTGATCTTTTTATTTTAGCAATCGAATATGTTATTTTATTAATAATATATATATTATGTATTTTTGCTTGTTTCGTGAGTATTAATTTATTCACGAAAAACTGCTTTAACGAAATGCAATAGTGATACATTTATCTGACTATGTACATTTAAAATTTAAAAACCATACATACATTGTATATCATAAAGTTTGAGATAAACTTAAGACAAAGCAAAGAGTGTCATTTAGTTTGTTTATTCTGTAAAAGCTTTACCTTTGTCTATTCAAGTTATTTCCTGTTCACAAATTGCTTGAATCTACAATGAATTTCCTGTCTAATTCTGAAGGTGCGATCCTATTTGATTATAGTTAAAAGGTTATAATAGCAATGGGTCAGCATATGACCCACGCCGTAGTAGCATGGAACTCATGGTTTTGGGACACCATATGCCCCCATGCCGTAGTCAAAGAGTTAACCCCTTATTAAGATGGAAAAATAGAAACCATAAAAATTGATAATTTTATTTTTGTGTTTATATTTGTTAAATATATTGTCTAAGATAAAAATGTAAACGTAATCATTACACCGATACTTCCCATGTAACAAATACAATCAAATTACTTGAACATTATATAGTTATTACATCCTGATAAAATAGTAAATAAATTCTTATCTATGACTCATTATTACGAGCTGTTGATCGTCCTTTTGGACTGACTCTATGCAACCATTTTAATTCTCAAAGGTCATAAATCATCCACATAGAATGTTATTCTGTCCGACTAGTTTCGGTCCACCTTGAATCATTTTCAAGGTACAAAAATGGAAGTAAAATTTGAAAGAAAATTGTTTACACAATATAACAAAAAGATAAACAAACTAACCGAAAAGGCGAAGAGTATCATAATTGGATGATTGAATGGATTTACTTTTTAAATTTTGTACAAACATTGGGGTATATTTATATAATACTGATGTTTTACTATTCAAATTGCTATTTTTGACGATTTGTTTGGGTTTTTAATAAGTACTACTTGCATTCCAGGCATCAGTAAGGAGACTAGGGTACCTGATGAGCTGAATAGCTCGAAACCGGTAGTGCTCTGTCTCTCCGCTGTTTGTACCGGCTCTGCGCTTAGTGCTTACTTATTATACTTATTATAAATATATTAAACTTCCTACTTAAATAAACATGTGGTCTATTTCATGTAAAATTTATTTGTTTAAATCAACCGTTTTTTTAGTTACCTTGTTTATCTTTTTGTTTAGTTGTTTAAACAATATTTTTTAATAAACCATACACATATTACACTACAAATCATATTTAAATACGTGTTTTTTTCATGATTTTAAATTAATTCTAAATGAAAATATGTTTAATAAGATATATATTCATCAAATATAAATTAACTAGATTCATTTTTTGATAAATATAGTAAACAACAATTGATCTTCAGATTTAAAATAATTATTGAATTTTTACACCGGCACATATAATTTGATCATGACATGTAACCATATTTTGGAAGTTTATAGGCCTATACAATATTACATATTTATATTTAGGTATAGAGTATTTCATTAACGAAACGTTTGGATTGACCTTTCTATAACTAGGCTATTTATGTTTCGAATTACTTTAAATTGCGTTTTAAAAATCTATAGTTATTTAGTAATAAAAAGAATCAATTGTTAACTATATGTGATGATTTTTAGGAGTAATATAACACAGGTTTCACATTTAATTTTAATATTATTGACAAATCCAGGTTTGTAATATTAATTTTCTAAATGATCAAATTTTATGTTATAACACTAGGAGGCTCAATATATTTGTATATATACCTAAAATCACGAAATGAGTCAATTTACCCAGATATTTTTTTTTGCGTTAAATTAAATAATTTTCGAACCTAAGGCTTCCATATTTTGGAACAAACTGAAACGAATACATATAATGCAAAACAATTACTTTTCAACCTATGTCCAAGTTATTTAGATTTGGATCACGTGATTAATGGTATAATGATATAATTCCTATCTTTAATTCAATTAATTTTTTGTCGAATTTATGAGAAAATTAATATGTAGATGCTTTCATAATTACTCTTTTCTGATTCTATCTCATTACAGAGATAGTATAAATAACCAATAGAAAGGATTACATAATCCGAAAATTTTACGCATATGTATATAAAAATAATATTATATAGTTTATATAGCAGTCATATACTTATTTGAACAATAAACAGGCACTTCTATGTCAGGTGATTTTACTGATGTATCAGAAGTGAAACATTCGCATTTATAGCATATTATATTAGTGTGTCAATTGACAAATTTGATTTATAAACAGTCCTATCTATAAAAACTTAAAGTTATGAAAACCCATCAATTTTAGCATTTATTTGTTTATTTATAATTTCAAATTGCCTTTTCGGTCAATTGACCGATATGGGGCTTCAATATGATGTGTAGGGCCTATACTATTTATTTATCACCTACGTAGTTTTACTACTTCAAGCTATATTATAAACCACGCTTTTTTCTCTCTTTTTAGCTACCTCATCGGTGCTATTGCCATTTTCGTATTCTTTGGCGGAGTAATCGTAGTGATTGGCTTTTTCGTCGGATATTGTGCTTGCTGCTGTCAGAATAAGAAGAAGAATACCCTAGCGAGTGAGTTGTTGGATCAGATTTAGTACCACATTTTTAATTTAGCTAAAGTGGCTTCTAAAAAAGCGCCTGATGATGCTATTATAGTGTTAACAAATGGGGTCATTATAGCCATCAGATTAACATGTGGAGATACTCAGCTTAATTTATTTACACGTAGATTTATCAAATATTTCTGTAGTTTATTCCTGGAAAAGTTCCATCTTATACTATTGCCAACTTGAGCTTCAACGATGTTCAACGGCGACATGTTTAAACGTGTACAAAAGAGACCGAATATTTATTTATCTACTCTTAAAAGTCGCCAAATTCAGTATCAAATGTCAATTTTGTAAAACAAAAGGGGCTTCAAAAATAACACCTTCCAAATATCTTTAGTTGACTGTAGTCTATTCTGGTTAGTGCAACATTGATAATCTGAAATGATTTTTTGATCATTTATAAAATACGAATAATTCTGTGAATTCCTAACTATTTATGTATATATACCATATTTAATATCGAAGGTGTTGGATTGGAATGCATATATATTTATATATGTACAATATACTAATATATTATAAAAAGCCGTGCTGAATGATTGGGAGCATTGCGTGTTTCATTGATGCTAAAAAAGAAGTTCTAGATATGAAAAATTAAAAAAAAACTAATTTTGATGTTATTTGATGTCATAATTACTGATTAATGTACTCTTCCACTAAACTGATCGATAATTTGATTAATATGTCTCAAAGATTCCAATGGAAATTGTCAGCAACATGTAATTGTTAAGGGTGGATTATAGTAAATCTGTCTCCGGGACCAATCCAGAAATGTTATCCATGACATTTTACACCTATAGATATCCTTAACTTTTCAGTCTCTATGACTTCGGCTTGCAAAATTACAATTAAGAAAAAACTATTTTTTGTATTTAAAATGCTCGCTTCTTCATGATAGCAGCTTTACACTGCTTTGAGTCATCACCAGGTAGTCCGACCATATACTGATGCCTGAATGGAAATTATGTAACCTATAGGCCTATGACTGAAAGTGGTCATTCTATTTCTTAAAAAATTATATTTAAAGTAAAATTTTCATAATAGTAAATCATCAGTGACACCAACATGATGCTCAATAATTTATTTCGCGTAAGATTAGAAATGTATTCTATACTATCTCGTATATCATTTCCGATGCTCAGTTCTATAGGGATCAATAAAGCCAGGCATTGATAAATCCAAATCAATTTCAGGTCCGATGTATAATGTAGAAACGGCAGAATTTCCCTCGAAAGTGGTGACCTATCCCGACCAACCCCCGGACATGACGTATAACGACATTCCGGCCAGTCACTCTTCCCTACTCGACCAGCCTCCAGCCGCCTAAGTACCGACGCCCCCGGGGAGTAGAGGTAGCTATGATCGACAGGATTATGAAATGAAGCCCGCGCGTGCTGGGGCTAGATATTAAAAACTATATCCGGTGATTGTTTGTCGATATAAAGAGATTATTATAATATATCGGAGTCATGCTGAAATATTCCATGTTTTGTACAAAAGTGTATAATTTTAATCCATGTAAGTAAATGAGAAAGTATTTGTGTTTAAATTGTATTATAATTATTTACTCATAGTATTGCTATTCGGATCACAACTCTACATAGAATAACATCTGATCAAGTATCTATTAAAGAGACATATTATGAACGATTTTTTTTTGTTTTTTTTGGCAAAGGGAGCAAGTTATATTACATACACATATCTATATGCTCTATGTTATTAAGCTGTGTGGGCTATGTTGGCTTATGTAAACTGATAAGGCTGTGTTTTTATAGTTTTTGTTATTTCTTTGTATTTTTTATAAACATGACTATTTTTAATACATTGTGACAGCAGAGAGCAATATTCAATTGTATTATTTATTGATTATTATATTTTTCTTATTTAGTCTTTGTATTTGTTTATTGTTTAAAATTTGATATATATATATATATTAGTTATTGATAGAAATATGTATATACAACTTATTTAAAAAACCTGTCTTACATATAGTATGTTTTTCGTGATTGTTAAATAAAATAAGAAAAATATTTGTAACTATATATTGCTTCATATTTTTTGGAGCAATTGACTTCTAAAATTGTATGAGATGCATATATACATATCACATGGGTTATTAAAATGACTTAATTACAATTTCCACTCTACATTTTCATGTGTGTATTATGTATATTTTATTATTTATGTATAAATTTATTCAATGAGTTTTTGATATCATTATAAATAAAATGTTGATATATACATACAGTCACAAATATTTTCCTATTTTCTCATTACATAATAGATATTTTTGGAAGTTTACACATGTGCTTTTATATATATATATATATGTTGAAATATAAGTCTAAATAATATCTCATCACGCAGTTGTTACACAAAATAGTCGCTATATCGATTATGTATTAAACGATTATGCATATGCTAATAATAAATAATAATCAATAAAAACTATGAATGACAACCATAAATATTGATTTGATAATTTGGCTAAAATTTCGACACTACTCTATATTGTTTTTTTATATTTGTGACTAAATACAAAAAACCCACATTTGATCGTATATTATAAAGCTTTTTGGCATTATTGACTGAGAACATAACTGTTTCCACCGTTTCCAACTGATCCTTTTTGATAATAAAAATCCCATAAATAAGAATAATTAATAAACACTTCTTGTAAAATTAACCACAATAATGTAAAATAAAACTTACATTTCGCGTTTATCATTTGATTGCAGTTGTTGATTTATGCTGAGAGTGCTTTATTTATTTATTCATTTTTATTTAATTTTTATGATCTTATCAAATCCCCTCTTGAGCCATCAGCCAAATTAAAAGTATTGATTATTAGATAGGATGTTTAGGGATAAATTCCCTGTTAGAGTGCTGTCATAGGTATCGTGAATGTTTTCTATATTTTTATTATTATTAACAACTATATGTAGTTAAAGGAAATTTACACGAAAGATTTGTAGAATTTACAACGTCAATTAATTCATCATACATATATATATATAAATTATATAAAAATATATAATACGATGGATCCCTTTTATTGCAAAATATGTTTAAAAATCATCAACATTTTTTAGTTGTAATACTTATTTTATTTGTCAAGAATAATATATAGATTAATTATTAATGCAACAAAATTTAATATTGAAATATTTTAAATATTTTTTAAATATTTTAAATTATATAATATTAAGGATGTGTTTATTTGTAATTTAACCTTTTTTTAAATACCATTGAACTGAAGATCACATATAGAATTCATTGGAACCATCAATCTGGCAAAATCAGCTCACCAGATAGAAAGAAAAGAGATAAATCAGAAATAATTAAATATAAATCAAAAGAAAGGGTAACTAAGTATATAACAAAGAAAACCGACAAAAAATGATACACAAAAGGCAAAGGAGAGGAATTAATAAAACTGGAAATAACAAGAGTACAACTTTCTTGAAAAAACTCAAGAAAACCAGCCAAAAGGATACCAATACCAAAAGTGAAAGAAAAGGAAGGAATTCCACAAGTTATACTTGTACTTATAACACAGGCCTAGGAAATGAGAGGATGATAAGTCATGCCTGTAGTGATTATATCCAGGACACAAAACCAAAACGGACCGAAAGTAGAAGCTGATTTAAAGAGATACTGTACAGTAGAAAAATAATAAGGTGTGGGACTTAGGACCCCCAGCGGTGTGTTTAACCGGTTTGATAGCGCGCTACCGTCACACTTTCCTTATTCAATAACTACTGATCAAGATGGTAAAAAAGCATATAGGCCTCACGCGAGTTTAGAAAAGTATTAAAATTAAATTTATAAATAAGGTTATCATTACATTTATACCAGTCAGTGTTTTATTTGGTAAAAATAACTTCATTATATAAAGAATTAAACAAATTATAAACATTTGTATTGCCGTTAAAAGTAATAAATTGCATAGTGGCCAACATTATTTGAATTAAACTACTTAGATAATAGGAGTTACCAAGATTAGTGAAACCTATTGGTTTAATAATAGGACACAAATTATTATTAGGTGAAGGTTTAAGAATTGTTTGAGAATAATTACGATGGTAACTATCAATATCATAGTTAATACAGGCATTAATAAAATAATCATTTATCAACTAAATGAGAATTCTTATTGCAGAAAAAAATTAGTTTTTTAACTAAAACCATATAATCAAAACCACGTTCAATTAATTTATTGTAAAAAATAATAAGTTCAAAACCGAAATCGCAAATTTTAGCAAATCTGATCATTTGACTATAAAAACAAGTATAGACAATATTATGATGAATATTACTATCTCGGAAAGGAAAAGAATCAACTTCAAAATCAAAATCATCCACTTTGAGATAAATGTTTGTAATAAATCTACTATTAACAATATTAACCTCAATATCAAGAAAGTTATCTTGCAAAAAGTTCAAATGGACATTTTAAATATTCCTTATTTTGGTTTTGGGGCGTTATATGCTTGTTTAAACAAACTGTTGTTGAGGTAGGCTACTTATAAACGATTAACTTGAAAAAAGTTAATTACCAACCTACAGTTCTATATGAATAGAATATTGCTGCAGAATATTTAGTTTTAACCAAATAAGAACAGGTGGCTCAATCACAGCATCATAATATAGGAAAATGAATATCTTGAAATATGTACAATTGAAATATATGATAATGAATATTTTTAACTTTAGCTGTATAAAATACCTTTGAGGATCAAAAATACTGCAGTGTTTAATTTGAATTATCATTTTTTTGTGTATATCTATATGAATGTGCACATTAGTAATTTGTTATTCATTTGTAATGTATGAGCTATTCATATATTTGTACAAAATTAATTTCGTTTTTTTATATCTATAATTTGTCGTAAAACACATATTTTAAATTTATATTTAAATTACATATATTTACATTAAATGTACGTTAAATAACAGTAAAAATACTCTTGACTATCACACCACAATTATCGATTTCTCTCTCTCTCTCTCTCTCGTTACCGCAGGCAGATTTTATCTATGAGTTAAAAAATTAATAGAAATATACAATATACGCTACTTTTATCGCAAATTAGTAATATAAAAATACTGTCCATTATAACTGTAAACTTTATGATTTTGAAATATGATTAGTATTACTTTCAATTGAAACTTACGTTTTAATATGATTGTTTATTAAGGGTATCGATAATTTTTATATCAATTTTGTATATATAAGTCTTGATAAAATCTTCGAATCTTCATTCTGTCCGCAAAAATCCGGAACTCAAAATCATATATATTCAAACACAAAATACACGATTCAAAGAATTGATTAATTTATGTTTTTGAGAACTGAAAGGTTACTGAAAAGTTGTGCTTTTCAAAAATCGTTTTTTCATTTTATTATATTTTTAATTTTTTACATGTGTACAACATTTCAAAGTAGTAAAATATTTCCATCTTTAAGCTTTAAAATATATTGTTTAATTATAGGGGTACATAGAAAAAACGGCGTTCACGTACACACACATTCAAATCGATAAAGTTAACAATATTGAATTATGTGAACAGCAGCTACGTAAGAGAGATTTATTTTCTCATTTTGATAAAAACTTATCTTGATGCGTTACAGTCATGGATGTGAAGAAGGAACACGAATATTTTTTATTCAAACTGTTGTGAAAGATGGCAGATGGAAGCGATCGAGATTCACAGAATATTGTCTGACCCATGGGGAGTTCAAAACGTACTTGAGACAAAGTGTTCAACAAGTCGCCAAGGAATTTAGGGATTAGGAGAGAACGGTTTGTAACCGAAAATGAGGGTCAGGTGCCCCGCGTACATCTAGCATAGAACAAAGCGTCGAACATGTGGAATTAGTTATACAGGAAAACCCTCATGCATCTGTTCAAAAAATAAGTGATATATAACGGAATTAAATATCCTGGAGTAGTGTGCAACGAATTCTGACTGAAGATCTTCCACATCGGAGCTTGTGCTGAATATGACAGAATGAAGCAACAGCGAATAAGAGAATCATAAATTTTGTGGACGGATTTGATGGGAATTTGTATTGATGAAAAATGGCTATACAAAACTCCACTTCCTCCATCTCAAAATGTTCGATTATGGGCTGTGGATATATAAGCGGTCGATAGCATAGTGGATCGTACAACATTTGTTCGTCGTATGATGTGTGACTATAAAGTACCATTTTATAGTTGCCATTCATTTCAGAGGAGAGTTTTACTGTGAAATACCAAAGGGCGTCAGGAAACAATAAATGCAATTCAATATATCGAATTCTTGCAAAATCTGTTGCAACTTCCACCTCGACATCAGTTTACAGTAATGCATGACAATGTGCTCGACCTCATAAGGCCATTGCAACCGAATTTTTCCTTACAAAGCACAGAATTAAGTGCATCCCGCACAACCTCCATAGTTACCAGATGTGAATTCATCCTTATATTTATCACATTCCAACAGTAAAATATTTGATTTGCAAAATAGGTTCAAAGAAAAGCTTGTTTGGCATCAGGAATTAAATAAAGCAGTCAATAAACAGCCGTCAATGAAATGGACCGTCACAGTAAAAATATATATATATATATAACAAAATATTTTTCAGAAAAAATAATACGATTGAAACATTCAGAATTAAGATCACAAATTACATAACTAGTTGTTATGAAGAATAATTGATTGCGTTGGAAACGTGCATCTCATACAGTAGGCCATTTATGTTACCGTATTCATTTTTGTGGCTTTATTTTAATAAAATATTTGCTATTATGTTTACAGAGAATGAATTCTTCATTTACATTTAATATTTTAATTTAACTTGGAAGATTGAATGTGTAATAATTCGGTTGCTCGATCAATGTGCACCCCAATAATGGTTCAATTGACTGTCTCCATCCAACGTGAAGTGGCGGACAGTTGCAAATAGCATCATTTTTAAATAGTTATATTTTACTATTTTGAGTAGTAGTGAACTGAATTATTGATTATGAAGTATTGATTATGAAGTATTGATTATGAAGTATTGATTATAATTAGATTATGTTATATTATATAAAATAATACAAAGGAAACACTTTTGTAATCAACCATTTGTTTAGTATTAATAACTTAGAATATTACGTAGTAAGATATTATTTACAGAACATTTTTAATCAATAAATCATTCATTTATTCCATTTTATATAAAACTGTATGTTATATACGTATATTTATATAAATATACATAATAATATCCAAAAAAAATATATTTACCTTTGAAATTTTTATTAAAATATAATTTTAATTAATACCATTTATTACAAATGAAATTACAAATTATAATATTAATGAAAACAATTCTGAACATCTATAATCTCAACATTCTTTCATCACTCATTATTCATCGAACCTCTTGAATTTACAAGTTCTCTTTTTCTTGATAAATCAATATTATAGCAAAGCAACTGCTTCCATATTTAGCCTGATCATAGGAATATGTAACTCCGGTACTTCGTATGCAATAACGACAGTTACGCAGCATATTATTATTTAATGGCATGCACAACCATCCGGGGACTGTCTGCACTGAGGCAGTTTTGCATTGTATGGAGTATTCCACTATGAAGGTACGCTATTCAGCCATTGATTTACATAAATATCTCAATATTGACTGAAAATGTGAAACCCATATATAGTATATATATTGTACCTATACCCAATTCTGCCGATCGACATTTGAGAATTTAGATTATATTCAAGCAGTGAGAAAAGGTTGTTCAATACAGATCCTAGCCTACACCCAGAGCTGTTGAACGCAATGGCTTATTGGTAGTAAGTGTATTTTATATATTTTTACCTTTTGTTCTATTAATAATATGTTAAATTTAGTAAATTATTTGTATTACATCATAACTTTTTTTTTATATTTCAATACAATCTATTTACATTTTTATTTTCTATTACAAAATAATTATATTTGTATTTCTTAGATTTATTAAATATTATTGTGAATCCTAAGTGTATATTTAAAAAAATAAGAAATTAAGCATTTTCACGATGAATTTGTTTTCAGTATTTTTAAATTGATATAATTTTTTCCCATATTTACATATTCAACAAAATAATTATTTTCACTAAATTTGAAAAATATTACTGTTAAATGAGTGAATGTAATTTTTATCTATAGGCTACATCAAAATTAAAATAAATTTGAATTTGTAAACACTGAAAAGATCCGCTAATGACATTTTGAAAGGTGCCATGTCAATAAAAAGTAGTCAAAAATATGACAACAGTTGAAATGATTTCTGCGCCTTTATTAAGTTACAAAATCGTGCTCCCTCGGAAGAAGGACTAATTCAGTATTTTGATCACCTTAAAAATACTAAAAGTATGCGTGCAGCTCGAAATATATACGGTCTGTACATTCCATGCTCCTCAATTATAAGTACTAACTTACTATTTGGAAAAAATTACAAAAACTATCCAAGAGTAATGTTGTTAAAGTCCTTTAAAAAAATTTATTATTTAAATTAAATTATTTAAATTAAAAAAAAAAAATGTTATTTCGGGATACGTTAGAAAAAGCGCTATAAGTGTGTATTCACTGAAGTCAAAGAGGAAATAACAACATTTACTACGTAAGCTCCGGCGGATACAGGAGAGTTTATACACATGAAAAAAAGCAATTGTTTTAGCCTTATGCTTTTGTGCTGGATTAAGGTGCGCCGACTTGATCACGATTAAAATAGCGACGACTTAGAATTGAAGGAAACCATGGGTTTTCCAACAACGAGGGGCAATCTATTGCTAATAAATTGAATGTGCCAATGGAATATTGTATGTAGTTACCTCGAAATTCAACCACATATACCGGACACGTTTGCGTAGGTTAGCCGCGAATATATTAATATTAATAATAATAATAATATTTATTTAACGACAATTCAAGTAATATCAAAGTCGGTCAAGGGCCCTGATTCTGGAGCAGTG
>JAUZND010073168.1:0-16824 GCA_034780555.1 Coelogynopora nodosa
AAATTCACAATATCGACATAGAACTTTGTCAGAAGGTCTGCCGTTCTGTAGCTACCAGATTTCAGATGCGTGTCGATTTAGATGGGGAGCAGTTTGAACACCATAATACATGATTCTACTGTATTTATAAACTGAATATTGTACTTTGTTCATTCTGTTCTTATTCATCATGCTAATAAAAAATGTCTTATTCTATAAATCTTTTATTATTAAAAATCGGGCGTTACTTAAAATTCGCCCTTTATGTGACTGTTAGTAAAAATATTGTGCCAAGCACAACAAAAATTCAAATTTAATTGTGGCAGTAGTTGCTTTACAAATTAATTTTTTTATATTGACAAAATTCAAGTAGATTCAAGTATATTTTAGGAAAATATACAAAATTGAAGTATATTTTAGGAAAACACACAAAATTGAAGTATAAACAAGTATTTTTTGGCTACATTTTCAAATTCAAGTATATATATATATATATATGAATTTCAAGTTCCCTTGGCCACCCTGAGTCTTTATCTGCCTAATTTTTAACGCGCACTTTCGATTCCACATAATTTCTTAGAATATATTTTTCAACTTGACAACCTAATAGGTACATAAATTAACAAGAGGTAAAAAGCTAATAGTTTAGACGGCTCTTATATTGTAGGCATGAAATAGTACTTTTAGATGTTTTTTAAAACAATTTTTATTGATCACATACACTCATACCTTCTGCTGAAATATTTGTTGGCTATTAGTGATAACTGGAAAAAGACTAAACATAGACATATTACATTCATAACATTTACAATCTAATGCGTATTAATTAACTACATCTTTGCGGCTAAATAGACGTCAAAGCAAGCGCACTATGATACATATTTACAATCTCAATGAAGAACTACATTGCAATATACTAAACAGACAATAGGGTCAATTTGAGTAGTAGGTGATATGTCGACTCTGGATCGACCCCCTTTCCAAAAAAATGGGGGGGGCTTGATCCAGAGTCAACATATCTCCTACAGTACTACTCATTTGAATCCCTACTCTCGCCCCCGTCTAAATAGTCTTTCAAAGGGGGCCCTGGAGCTGCAAGGGTTACACACAATCGAGCAGACGAGGTCCCAATCAATGTGCCGCTGCTCCCTCCCCGGCCGCTCACCTTGTGGCCATTGTGCAGACGGTCGAAGGTGCCGCCCATGCACACATTGCCCGACTTGCTCTCGAACAGACGGCTCCGCATGTGGTGGCTCTTCTCCACCCACAGGTTGTCATCGGGCCCGGCCCAGTCCCCTGCAAGCGGGGAGGGAGGGAGGGCGGGAGGGTTGACTGTTCAACCTGGAAACAAGTAATCCTACAACGCAATGCAACGCCAACCTTCCCTTTGTAGATGGTGGAAAAGAGCGACAAAGTTTCAAAATGTGAAATAGTACTCTTTTTAATAAGTTAATCAGTAGAAATTATCTACGGCTAGCATTAAACACTTTTCAAACCTATTATTATAGTACAATAAATATTTTTTTTAAATTGCAGAGGTAATTTTTTTTCTCTTAAAAGTGCAATAAAAACAATTACAGCAATGAACTTTAACAGTACAAATAATATGAAAAACATAAAAATGCCAACTTAGGAAAACGTGATATCTGTCAGTAGCTATTACATATCTTTACACACGTTATTTTTACGATACATAGATGTTGTTTAAAAAAAAGTTACTTTAAATGTTTTATAGAATAAATTCAAACAGATAATTAGAACCACTAGAACCTTGTACATATATAAAAAAGGGTTTTTAAAACTTTAATCAAAAGATTGTTTGTTAGTGAATCGGGAACGCTAGAACCCTGTATATATCAAGAATAGGGGCCGGTTGCACCAAACAAGTATCCTAACTATCCTAACTTAGAACAGAAAATGTATACCTAAAATAGGGTTGCAGCAATATATTTCTACCTAACTTAGGCAAGAAATTAGGACAGCTTACCCCGTATCCTAAGTCGATAAATAAATTATAAATAGTGTTACAAACATTAATAATTCTTCCTATTGATCAAGTGTCAAATTGAAAAATAGAACACATTAAATACATAAAAAATTAGCCTATATATTATACGCTGTTCTAGCAGCACGCCCAACCGCATTATCCACAATACCTTCCAGTCGTGCATTCTCTTGATCCATATCATCTGCATCATCGTCTCCTTCATAATCTGGTTCACCTCGAATCACAGCAAAATGGTGTGTAAAACGGTACACCTCGATAATACGGTTTGCTTTTATTGGACTACAACGAAGTCCACTGTTAAAGACATGCCCAGCGCCTTTTCTACAAACCGAATAATCGATCAACTGAACAACTTGATGATCGATGAGTGCGGTTGTATCAACATTATTGTGGTGTAAGGTGTGGCCGGTCAACGGGGGTATACAGCCGAGGTCGAAGAGGATTATAGCCGTCATCTCCCAGTAGTATGTACTACTTCCGTATTGCCATCTCTCGAAATTATCAACTACGCGCGAAGGCAACTTTCGTGTGTTGAGCCAGCCCAATCAGAAACACCGTTTTCAAAGAGAAGTTCTGCGGTCCCCACACCCTGAACATTTATCGAATGGATTCTGATAATCGATTAATTCTAGCTAAAATATAGTATAAGCGCGAGAATACGGATATGAGTACCATCCACGGAAATGACGGAAGCGCCACAAATCCGCTATTGGTGAATAAGGTAATTATTATTATGTGCAAAAAGGGGCAAATACGGCTCTAGAATAGTAGTTGAATCAGTCAACGATGCTCGTCCAAATCAAAATCGTTTGTATATTCATGATCCGTTGCATAGTTATTAGAACTATCATTTGGTTGCACACGGTGTACATCATCCATGTGTTGGAGCTTACATAATTGTAACATCATTTCAAAATATAGCATTTGATTTACTCCGGAAATATGCAGCGGGAGTAAATATGAGTTATTTGGAAAATCCAATAACCTACACACGCCTTATATTTATTTAACTAATAAAATGAAGCCATTTAATTTGAATAAAGTATAACCCCCTAGAACGACGTTTCAAAGTAATTCACAATTAAAATATAGTTTGATATTATACGTTAAGAATCATATTTGTTTTATATAATTTAAATGCGCACGCAGTCCTATTTTTCTTATGGATCAACAATCTCGAAAACAAAATAAGTTCGAGCATAAAAGTTATGTTTTAATAGAGGTAATGGAGAACAATACATGATTATTCTCATACCTATAATTTCTGACGTAAGTTAAGACAAGTTGGTGCACCCCGAATATCCCAAATTAGAAAAATGACTCAATTAGGACAGCTTCGGTTGCACCAAGCCTAATGTAAAGATCCTAGTTTAATCAGGAAATTAGGATAGGATAGCTAGGACAATTTTGGTGCAACCGGCCCCAGGAACTCAAGAACGCGGGCACCCTGACTAAACAATCGATATCATGGTGTCTATGCGCTCGCGACCAACCAACCCACCTTCCATGTAGACGACATTGGTCGGTACCACAGGCGACACAGCCATGAGCACACGACGGATATCGGCGTCAGGAACACTGGGATCGTCCACGAAGACCACCTTGAGGGCGCGATCACGGGGGACATGGGACTGGGTGGGGAGCAGGAGACGTACGTCCAGGTTGGGGCACGTCTGGGCCACAGGAGAGATATGTATTGTAATTTAAAATAGGGAAATTGAGAGAATTGAAAAAAACCAAAACTGCCAGAACTGGAAGCACTGGAGTAAATGGTGCAAAATAAACTTTACCGTTAGTTCATTGGGCAGGTAAACTGACTATACTTTTGTTCCATATTGGCGTGCTCCTGGCGTGTTTGGATGTTGCACTTATTCGTAGGGCATTGAATTTGGCAATCGGACTAAGTTCCCCTTTTTCTTTGGCGAGAAGAGCACTATTAATATTGTTATGCTTGTCTCAGACTATTTTTGTGGCGGCCAAGTTTTCCCAAAAACAAAGTCTATAACGATTCCTATCCATTGCCACTGAAGCCAAGAAAGGTTTTGACAGTTCACAACATTGGTTATTCCAGCAACATCCCCAAAGTGAGCTATTATATGACAAATTAAGTGCAGATTGATTATCAGAGAGAGAGAAAACCCGTTTGAGGTTTGACCATGTGATAAGCAGGGAAGGGATTATATCCTCAGGAGAAAACTTACATAATGCAATCATGATTGCCTTTTAATAATTTAAAGCAACATATGTCATGATGATCACTGATGCATTGGATGAAAGCATTTTATGTGAATCTTGAGACATTGCAGACTTTTAAATAAGCAATCATTTCATTTGCTTTCGAGTTCTCACTTCGACCTTTTTGGACAGAACTTTCAAACAAATTGTAAAGAGAGTGGTACATGATCTTTCCTCTTAAAATAATCCTAGGATTAAATAAAAATTATATTTCAAGCAAGTAATACTTCAAAGGGAATTTCTCAATTAGCTTTTTGATAGTTCCAACCAGAAAAGCTTTAAACAATAAATTTCCTTAATATGAAGACATCCTTGTCAGATATCGTTTTCTCAAATACTATAGAAGATAGCTCCTCAGTTGTAGAAAACCCATATCACATTTTTTTCTGTCTCAATGAATGGAGGTATCGTCTACACTTAGTTTCAGGATATCAGACTCACTAACAATATTCTTCATAATTTCATCCTTTATAAAATGGTTGCATAGTCTAATGATAAAAGTAATTAGACCAATCAAGATATTTATAAATGTAAAAAAATATCATGCTAAATAGTGCAAAAATTCCATGACTTTTAATCTTTATTTCAAAATTCATGCCTTTTCCTAGTTTTACATGACAGCATGCAGAAACCCTATTACAGTTTTCAAAGAAGCAGGGTTTCCAACACTTTTTATGAAATTACATAATTTTCTTATGATTATTGTTAACATTTAATTGGACATTCACAATGTCATACAAAAATATATTTATAACATGGTATAAAGAATATTCACATAAAATTTTGAGAATCACATACATTTTTATCCCACAAAATAATCTTCTTAGCAAAAAAATGTGTGTTATTTTTCAAACTTAGAAAATGAATTTCAAATTTACATGAATTTTAATGAACTTTCAGGTGCATAGGAATATCCATTTTGTAACTATAAATACCAAAAAAGAGAAAATGTTTTGAAGGCCATCATTTACAATCAAAGAAGAAAAATGGTTAAATGTATATTTTAAGCACACTACTATTTAATACAGTGCAAAAAGAAATGGCATGACTTCTTCTTGCAAAAAAACATTTCAAATAAAAAAAAAGATTTTTTTTATTCATGAAAAGTGGTAATCAGGGTGGCCCATAGGTTACTGGGTAGTCTTTATAAGAAAAAAAATCTGAAAAAACATATTTTCAGATTTAGTTAGTGAATAATTTCAAATAAGTTTAAAATCATGATTTAAACAAACATAGTGTGAGTTTAACATATTTACTTTATGGATAATTATAAGTATTCAAACTGTCCTCCATTATTCTCCAAACAGTAGCAAGTGTTCCCTATCACCAAAAAAGGTGAACGTTTCTACAAAGTTATGGAGTATTATCATGGAAACTGGCAACAATCCTGATATTCTCATTTCTACCATGGAATGTCTTGTTGATTTAGTTAGTTGAACTGTTGGTGAAGGCTCATTATACAATTATTTTTATTTAGTGGCGATTAGTTTGGTTCTACCAGATCTCAGCCTTTCATTCACTGACTCTGTTTCTTTTAAATGCTTGACAAGATCAGAAACAGTATCTCGTTTGACAGTTTTCCCAAATTGGTCATTAAACTGTCAACAACTTTCCGATTTATTGTCTGTTTTCATTGTCATAATTCTTTCATGATGTTTATTTAAATTAAACGTCTATGATTTATTGTAATTATTCACAAAATAAATATGTCAATATGTTTTGTTAAAAAAATTCCCATAAAGACTGCCCTGGTAACTTATGCCTCACCTTGTGTATATATGCATAATATTACAACAAATGTACCTCATCTGCTGCAGAATAACAAGATGAAATTGTATTACACCAGGAGGTGATGGAGCCGGGGGTGTGATTCAAACCATCCAGACTGATGTAGAGGCGTTCATTGAGCACTGAGCCAGCCTTCTTGCAGATTGAGGCCAAATAGTTCTTTGAGAAGCCCTTGAAGAGCATTAAAATGCCACTTCCATACATTGCTGTAATGGGGAACAAACTATGTTTATATACATAAATATTATTTTATTTTAAACATAATTTTTTATAATGTAAATAAAAATATTAATTAAAAGATCGAATATGATCTTCACATTAATGCTAGAACTATTTTTAATAGTTTAATTAATTCAAATAGGACACATAATAATGTACATATATATATATATATATATATATATATATATACAGTTCATACAAGTGTAAAACTGATTGATTTAAACAATAATGCTATTAGTTCATTAATATAAAATATAACTAGTATATTCAATGTTAAAGCAAATAAATGCTTTATTTTAAGCTATTTATTGTACATATAAGTATTGCCATAGGGCAAAACTAGTCATTAATTGATTAATATTAAATATATTGAATTATTTATATATTTATATATTTTATAAACAAATTTAAAATATTTAGTTAATAAAAGTAATTTTAATAAAATATGAAAAATATATAATAAACATGCTTATTTAAATAATTAAATTGGAACTTTAACAAAAAAATTGTGTATATATTTAGCCTGTATCTTTCAATTATTCTGATTATATTTATACCAACAATTAACAGTATAATTAATAAAATTAATATTAAAGTGTAATCAAATTTAAAATAGAATTTTGTTATTAGACAAATAATATAAAATATAAAGTTTATTACTTTAAACATACATATATAATTCTAAAATACAAATTATAATCAATCTATTAAAAATAGGTTTCAATAATAAGCAATGGTCTTGTACTTTTAAATTGATGTGGATCATTCAGGATATAACAATAAAAAATAACACATTTTTATGGTCTATTAAATATAGTAAATGTTACTCAAAGTTAGCTATTATTTGTAGTTCATAAATGTTACTGAAAACATTATTTACTACTATAAATAGAAAACCAAAGAGTCTGTACATATGCACTAGCATTTAATGAGAAAATGTACAGTATATGCAGACAAACTATTTCTGGTTTATATGAACAAATATCTCATTTAATTTATGATTGTTTACTCAATATTAATTTTTTCGTGCTATGCCATGCTTATTCAGGATTACAATCACTTTCCTATTTTATTTTACTAAAAGTGTCAATCAAAATTAATAAATATAAAGTAATACATAAATACATAAATAATAACAGTAATACACAACACTTAATAATCCATGTAATATAGTGTAAGTATAGACATAGCAGTAATATTAACATGATGTAAGATTTAGTTTATTATCCCTATTAAATCTTCTAGCCCAGATAATTTTAAAATTTTATTTTTGGCTTTAATATTGGAGAGTAGCTGATTTAGTTTTACATGGAATACTGCTAGTATTTGTTGCATGCTTAAACAGGTAATTTATGATGCTGATGGTTTTTGCTCTCTTTCACTTTTGTGTCTTCTTTCAGCTATTCCGACTTGATCTCAAGAGGTTATAAGTAAAAACTGATGCCAATTCCATAAAAACCAATGCCTATGCCAAGTACCTGAAATAAAACCCAATGCCAATTCTACAAAAACTGATGCTGATGCCAAGTATCTAAAATAAAACCAGATGCCAATTCCAAAGCCAATACATATATATTTTAAATGTATTTTATATGTATTATATACTTCCAGCAGCTGTCCAAATAAATCCAATTTCATAATTCTGATAAACAAAATTATTTACCAGAAATACTTGTATATTTACACATTAATACTCAATGAAAATTTAATACAAATATTATAATTATATTATAAAAAATTATGTTTCCTAGTAAATTATTTTATATAGTTGTTATTCTTCTTGCAGCCATCAAAATAACTACAATTTTATAATTCTGATAAATGGAAGAACTTACCAGAAATACTTATACAGGGGTGTAGCCAGGGGGGTGACTTAGGTGATATGTCACCCAAGTTCCACTCAAAAGCATCTTTTTGGGGATAAGTCATCCTAGAGTTCCTATCATATTTGTCAAATATACATGTATAAAATGAGCACTATAAAAAAATGTATGTAATAGTAATGTTTCATACTACAGCTATTTATTTAAAATGATTATGCCACTTATATTATATTATTTCCTTATGTTTCAAATATATGGTCCATCCTATTGATCTAATAATCTACTGGGGCATGGTCCAACCCAAAACCCATCCTATATTCCCTCAATGAGGTTACAACAAATACAGGAAATGTAGTCATTAATTACTAACTCTGATTCTTTTCTATTTTATTCTAATTATTCCAATTCCACTTTATTTTAATCTAACATAACTGCAGTTTCACTCTATTTTACTATAAACATAACTCAAATAATTTCATATTTACTGTTGCAATGTGGCATAATAATAAAAAATTCAGAATTCAGCAGAATACAATATCAGTAAATTTGAATTTATTATAGAAAATGGTGTGCTATCTTGGAAAACTTGCCCACCCTTACTGTATAAATTCAAATTTACAAGTGGGCAAGTTCAGAGATAGCTTAACCTTTTCCAAAATAAATTCAAATTTACTACATGGTAGTATGGCCAAGCTCTGAGGTCACCTATTCTTACTGTATAAATTCAAATTTAGTCCTGTATTGTGCTGAAATCATTATTAATAATATTTAATTATGTCACAAAAGAAAAATTGAATTTAATATTATTTATTGAAAAGAATCTGTTATTTCAGAACTTACTATTTTATTCAAATGCCACAAAGAATAGGTTAATTAAAATAAATAATAATACAGCATGGGGTATTTAAAAAATTTTGAATGGTGGAGTTTAAGAATCACTTTTCAATAATAAATCATATTATTATTAATTATGTATATTAATTAGTAAATTAGTATGTTAATTAATAAGTTTGTTGTTAATTAATAAGTTTGTTGTTAATTAATGTTAATTAATTATTAAGTAATTAATTTTATTTTTATTATTAATTCCTTTAATTAATTATGTTAATTTATTAATTAGTAAATTAATAATTTATATAGATAATTAAATTGATTTATAATAAGTAGAAATGACAGTTCTTGAATGAAACTGTATAAAAGGCTTCCATTATTTACAATCTGACAATGGGGAAGCACAGAACATAGGACATGGGTTTTAATCCCAATCAAAGAATATATTGTAAGTCATTCATAAACTACTAACTTCTTCAGAAATAGGTACCTTAATATTGATCTGCCCTTGAATGTTAATTAAACAAATACTGACACTAAATAATTTATTTTATAGTGAAATCAGAGATAGTTAGAGGAGAATATAATGGAACAACATATATTTTCAGATTTGCTTCAATTTTTTTACTAAGACAAATCCATTTCTTTTTTCAATATATATTTATTTTTGAGATAATGGCATTTGAAATTCAGCCAAAATATGTGGCTGAAGTCATTTTAGCTATTTACTTATATGTTCAGCTATTATAACTTTTTAATGTTAATTAGTTAGTTACTGCTAAATATTAATAATGTATTCTATAGTTAGGTACCCTAATACATGTAATTTCACAAAAATTAACAGGTATGTTTTTGACAGAAAATCTGTATGACCACTTCAAATTGGCCATTATTTACAATTAAAGCAAATTTTACATTTTTTAAAAATGTTTCTAAGTTTTTCCTGTTTATTAGATACTATTCAAGTTTGATATTAAACAATCAGTAAAGTCTACTGTTGTCTTGAAAAGAATAGAGACATGTTACAACCATATTTTTATCAGAAGCAATTTCAAATTGTAATTTTTTTTCAAAATATGGCCAAAATGGCAATATTGAAATGGCTACAAATTTGTTCAGTTTACTCCAATCACTTTCTATTATAATACATTATTACTTCTTTAAAAGTAAAATATATATTAATATATGTTTTAGATGGTAAGTCAAGCTCTTTCACAAAAAAAGTTGGTCCAAAAGTCATTTCCCACCTGAAAACAGGGTCTTACACTTATTTATGCAAAACAAATTCAAGACTTTTTAAGACCTCTATTTTAAAATTTTTTAAAACCTTTTTCCAGATAGTTTTAACACTATTTTTCAATAATGAGTGCAGAATTATAGCTTAGTATTTACATAACAATACATAGGCTAATAGACAATGGTTTAAAAGTAGAAGTGCTCAGTAACTAACATATATTTATGAAAAAAGTGAAATGCCAGAATGAACTGGGTTATGTGGTGCATATAAGAAAATATCATGAGACAATATCAAGCAGTATAACTAACAACACTAACAGAAAAAGCTCAATATATAATATTAGATTAAGTATATTGCAAAAATGATTGTCACTATTTAACAAATTGAAATAATGAACTGGGTTTTTCAACATTAATGAATTCTTTAAGATCAATAAGCTCAAAAATGAAAAAAAAAATGCAAAAGTATGTGTTTCAATTATGTACTATGACAGCCCTCTTCAGAGTCCAAACTTCTAAAAAGTATGCTGTTTAAAAAAAAAGTTTATATATTTAGATTAAAATGTCAAACAACATAAAAATCTACAGAAAAAGTTCTGCACTCACTGTTTTCTAAAAATCAAGACTTTTCAGGTTGTGTGAGAATACAGCTATATTTTACTTTATTATAAAATGTTAATATATTTAATTAAGATAACAATAATTTATGAAATATATTTTATATTTGGGCATATATTTTACCAAAAATATATTTCTAACTAGATAAAAACAATTCTGTTTTTATCCCATCTAAATTGCACATATTTAGTGATAGTTGTTGTTTTAGTTTGTTTTGGTTTGGCACCACTGTATTTTTTCCAGTAACAGTGAGTTACTTTTTCATAGTGATATTATAACTTTAAAATTAAATAACTTTGGATATATTTTTGATTGCTTTTATTTCTTCAGATGACAGATATAAATTCTACAATATTAATTTATATATATATAACATTACTGGGGCAATATATACTATATTGAAGCCACAGATATTTTAGACCACTATAAGTTTAATGCAGTTAGCGCAATATTATATGCATATATAAACATATATATAAGTATTATTTATTGCCTGTGTTATTCTTTTTATAGTAATAAGTTTTAGACCAACTTTTTTCATGAAAGGTCTTGTTACCATGTAAAAATCCTTTCAAGATGCCAATGCCATCGGCAATGGTATATAATTATAATAATAACACTAACAGGAAACATTTAAAAAATAGGTCAAATTTGCTTAAAGTGCAAAAATGGCCAATTTTAAGTGGCCATAGATATTTTCTGTCAAAAACATACTTATTATTTTTTGTGAAATGATATGTATTAATTAAGGTAACTGTATAATAATTTAAAATTATTAAGCAGTACTATAACTAACAACACTAACAGAAAAAGCTCAATATATAATATTAGATTAAGTATATTGCAAAAATGATTGTCACAATTCACAAATATTTTTTTAATCTGGAAATAATTAGTGAATTATACTATCTAACTGAAACATTTCTTTCTTATTAAATATAATTAATAGAAATGTATGGAAAGTTTAAATCATGACCGTTATTTCAAAATTAATAAAATATCTATAATGATTAAAGTCATAACTTTACTTCTTATATAAACACATGCATTTGTGTATTAGAAAAACAAATTAATCTGTAATTCCAGCGACCCACCAAAAATGACTTATCCTTATTAGTAATACTTATTAACGAAATACTTTTTGGATTACGTTACAAATAACGCAGATACATAGAAATTAAGATTAATTAAAACATACAAAAATTATAAATACATTCGTTTGCAAAATGTCATATAATTAAATATTGAGTCTAAATAACCTTGGATATAGATATTTTACAAATATACATTCTTAATATAAAACTTACATAACGATTTAATGGTATAAATGCTTTAAAATACATTATCTATTTATATAGGGTTAAAAACGACCATGTGGCATGTAATAAATAAAATTTGTCATGTAAGAGAGTCAGTCAATAACTATTAAAATGTAATCCAGTGAAAGAATGCATGGTAACAGTGACATAAAGATAAAATCTTTTAATGAGTTTATACGTAAAAAATTATTGCCTGATACATGCAAAAAACGCTTTACACTAAAGCAGTGTTAATTTTGTTATTCAATATCATACTATGTATATAGTGGATTTTTATGCCAATCATAGTATATTATTTGATCAGCTAAATATTTAAATTTGTTGCACGTATAAGTTAGTAAAATTACATAAAAGGCCATAATATAAGTGTTTTTTTGGTTTTTTACTGCTTAAGAAATATATTGTATAATCAAAGAATATTGAATAAATATGTTTATAAACTGTATTTAATTTATATAATGTTTGCTCCGGACAATATATATAATTGACATTTTATTTCCAAAAATTATATCAATTTACACAATTTAATATTTATTGTTTTATTTAATTGTCTATTTCTTAATAGACAACAAAATTAAACAACTAGACTACAAAAGAGTTGACGATTATGTTACAAAATGATCAGTAAAAATTAAAACTCGTACTGTAAATAAAACTTTTCCAAATACTTTCAGTATGAGATCACTATATTTAAAGTAATAGCTGGAATATAATACAATATAGTATTCTGTGATTATAGTCTTCTAAAATATATGTAAATGAATAATAAACTTTTAATTTGGAATTATGTATCAAATAAAGAGCAAATAATATAAAGACCTAATAGATCCGAACTACATATAACAAAAAATATGTGCCATAATTGTTTTTTAAGCAAGACGTATATATTTTTTTATAATATTATTAATAAAAAGAAAACGTACAATTATTTATGAACTGTAACAAAAATACAATAAAAAATACATTATTATTATTTAGTTTGACGTACCGTTGAATATTTTGTTGATGTTTTATAATTTACATTTAAAAAATAAATGTAAATGATGTTAATTTAATGTAAATATAAACAAATATTCATGCGATGTCCGCTGTTCGACTGTCGTCACAGCAATTTTAAAGGTGGTATTTGGTAACGCTCCTTGAATAATGCTTCTTTGATAATTCAAAGAACTTATTGCTAATGAATTCCTTTATGATTTTATTTCAAACACAATTTTTAACGTTCCTTGATTAAGGGTCACGATATTATATAAGGATATTAGGATATAAGGATATAATAAGGATATAATAATATTATTATATAACCAATAGAATAAGAGCGGCATAATTGAACACGCTTATTTTAAAGCATTTTGAAGTGTTTTATAATAATATTTATGTAATGTACGTGTCTTTCATAAATTTATAATAAATTACGTAACATAATATATATTATTTTATATAACGTTACATATATAGTAACATATATTTATTGTAAAAAAATTATTTATAGAATAATCACAATTGTGTAATATTTTTTATGAAATATAAATATTTTATAAAAAATGGTATATACACAGAACATTTCTTAAAGTATTTCATAAGAAAACATTTACATAATAAAACTAATTTTTAGAGATAGAATAAATTAATTAATTAAAGTCAGTTAATTTCCACTTTAAATTTATTTCAAATGGTACCTCAATATACTGTCCATGCACGACTAAATATAGCTAATTTTAGATATACATAAATATAATATTTTAAATACTTTAAAATATTTTGTAATTAAATTTATATTATGTACATTTTCATAATCAACACAATTACAGTAATGGTGCTTCATTAATATGGAGATAAGTCTATTTTTAAAACCATAGGCTTATTCATTATAGAAAAATAATATCGAAAAAAAAACTCCATTACAGTTTGCTATGAGCTCTAAAATAAAATAATTATTTTTAACTGTGAATTAATATTGCACATATATATATATATTATATTATTCTAAACAGTTAATAGAATATTATTTAATTTGAAAAATAATAACCATCAGCATTATATATCCCTAATAAAATATTTAATAGTATGATGTAGACATTTACTCACATAGATAATATTTTTTAAAAATACATAAAAATATAAATAGTATATTATTGATCCAAATTGATTATTGAAGAAATGGCAACGGATTCCTCTCGGATAACATTAACATTTCCACTGCTAATAGAAAAGGTAATTATGCGCAATCATCAATAAATATGTTCCAGGTCAAGATCAATTACTGTCAACACTTAGAATAGTATTTATGGTTCACAATGAATTACGCAAAAGGATTTCTTTATTATCAGAAAGATTGCTGACATTTTCCGATTTTTCCTTGTTCTGCGTCATTTTTTTCCAAAAGCGGTTCTTCTTGGCAAACTCCTCCCCTTCGGCTAGAAACTCCAGGGTTGGGTAGTTCTTCGTCTCTGGGAGTATCATAGTCACAACCACAGCCATTAGGGAGAGAACTCCGTAGACAACGAAAGGCGCCGGGGTCCAGAACATTTCCAACTGGATTATTTGGGGAGCCAAAATGGCGCCGAGACGAGCACAGGTCGAGGCACTGCCAAAGGCTGAATTGCGTACCACAGTCGGATACACCTGAACAAATAAAAAACAGTTTACGTTGTTATTGTTAATCAAAAAGAAACTCGGAAAAACACGATTTTGGACTAGTATGGTGTAATTCCTAAATAATATTTAATGTCGGATAAATATATTGAAACATTTAAATATTATTACATGTCTTGTAAGAGTTCTGATAAAATATTTGTAATCATATTTAAACTTGTTTTTAATAGAAGTATACTATACGTTTATAATATTGTATACTACATATTACATCGCGTTCTAATAATATGTTGTTCTTTTATCTGACATTGTACATTATTATGTGTTACATATTTATTTAGAAGTTGAATATTTTTGTAAATCTGAAAATTTTTGCTTGAATTATATTTAATATGGAGATATATTTAATACAAATAAAGTTCTACGTATTTTCTTGACCTATTTATATGGTATTCTAGTTTTGTATAATGTTCATATATGTTCAGCATGAATTTTAAGTGAAACTAGAGTTCAAATACGTCATGCCATGTCCATTATGTCTTGGAAAACTCTTTCAATTTAATAGGAACAACTTTATTATGTATCTCATGCGAGCTGTTGTAAACATCTTTTGCCCTTTATTTTCTGTGATTAATTTGTGTTTGTATTTCTCTAATATTTCACTAAAAGTTCGCTCATTTGTAGCACTTTAAAATTGATAAAATATAAAAAATTATTTATATACTAAATTTTATAAACGAATCTTTTTTAAATACATATATAAAAATTATATATATCATACCTAACCCAATTGGCAAATAACAGTGGCTTAACAACGTACCTTCAGCTGTCTAATAAATAACCAAAACATTGTGTAACCCGTTTTTATATTAATTGCAATTATTACTATATAAGATATACCTTGCAGAAAACAATAATGGTTCTAGTTTTGAAATTATGAATAGCGCACTTGCCGATCAAAACAGATTCTGTATATATGTACTATATTGATACATCCATATACGGATAGATGGAATACAGATATATTGTAGAGAACACAAAGTCCGAGAGTGCACATTTTAGGGTCCTCAACCATTTTACATGGGATCCCAACCACTCTACACCCATCCCCGCAACTCTCCACTCCCCAGATTATCGCAAGTACAGCCATTTTCTTTCAAGACAAAAATCGCATCAGTACGCACAGCATTCCGTTATTTTAATTCAAGTACTTCATTATCGCTATCTCTTATCTATAATGTACTAAATTGACAATATACAGTTGACAATAAACAATGCCGAAAGATTTAAGTAAACGTAGACGTAATATTAATTATCAGACACTCTAAAGAACCAGTCTTTAATGTGCAAAATGTAAGTGTTTTTTTTACATTGTTTCAATGTTATTAAACACCAAAAAATTGTGATAGTTTGTTAAATATAAACAATGATAATGATCTATAGAATTGTTAATATAGTCTATTGATAATATTTTATATGTAAATACTATATATTATTAATAATAATAATAATATTATTATTAATATTTTAATATATTATATTAAATACACATATGAAAAATATTATTTCATGTTATTGATTTTTTAAATTATTTTTCCGTAAAATATTATTTATAATTTTAAGGTAAAGATCATTTTGTTGTAAACAAATATTAAAGAAAGTGAGCAAAAGACTATTGCTAAAGATTATATTTCATTGATAATAACATAAAACTAGTAAAAAAGGAATTAACTCAACTCCAAATCAAATGAGATTAAATTGGTGAAACTTGAAATAATAAATAATAAAAAAATGAAACAATATATTTTACAAATTTTGTTTCACATTCTTGCGTAAAATTTTGCTTAAAGAAAATCTCATTTACCCAAAACTGAAATTTATAATATTAAATAGCAATAGAAAATGACAAATCCTTACCTCGGAAGAGTAGAGCCACATGAGATCAAATGCCAATGTCACAAACATTCTTCCTATTATCGAGAAACTGATCAAAAGCACAGAGTATTCCGGCTTCTTGTAGAATGGCGCCGAAGCCAGACAAAATACGCCACCAATGAAGTATCCAATGATGAGAACGGGTAGTCTGCCATATTTGTTGCTCAAAAAGATTCCAACTATGCGTCCCGGAATCTCTAAAACAGACATGATCAGTAAATTGATGTAGAGGTTA
>JAUZND010073179.1:0-16824 GCA_034780555.1 Coelogynopora nodosa
TACCACACAACTTAGCAACTACCTCACAACCTAGCAACTACCACACAACTTAGCAACTACCTCACAACCTAGCAACTTCCATACAACCTAGCAACTACCACACAACTTAGCAACTACCTCACAACCTAGCAACTACCACACAACTTAGCAACTACCTCACAACCTAGCAACTACCACACAACCTAGCAACTTCCATACACCTTAGAAACTACCAAACAACACAGCAACTCCCAAACAACCTAGCAACTTCCACACAACCTAGCAACCAGAACTCCAGTGAGCCCACCTTTGGCAGCATTGAAGACGAAGTTGGCCCCAGACGTGGTCCCCACAGCACAACTGGACGAGCTAGCGGCACTGGTGCAGAGGGGGAACGACACCATCTCCACCAACAAACGACACGTGTCCCCGAACACACCCAACCAGTCGTCATCCTCCTTCAACTCCCGAGGAAGACGAAGCTGACAGAAGTCTGGCGGCGGTGCTCTCCAACTCGACGAAGTACCAGTCGTACTGTGCGTGGCTCCACTTCTGCGCCGAATACGAGGTTCCACCGTGGCAGGAGTGGCATGGGCCGCTTCCTTGCTGGTCTGCAGCTCACTCAGACAGTCGTGCATCTGCTCAGGTTGATAGCACAGCTTGCTGCAGCACAGTTCATAGAAGAACTGGCGGAACGTCGCGATTGTCGTCTCCATCATTGTGGTCGTCGACTCGAGGTGCTGGCTACCGCCTGCTGTGGAGGAGGAGCGACGTGCTTGCGAGGTAACCTCTTGACTGTTCCCCGTGACCACCTGGGAGGCGGGCGTCGTGTGCTGCAGCATCTGCTGAAACAGCATCTTGTATATCTTGAGAATCGTCGCCAACTCCAGGATGGTCAGGCTGCCCGTTGCCCTGGTGATGAGCTGTGTGATCCTGAGCAATAGTCGGGGTAGATGAAGCCCGACGTAGTCGACGTAGTCCTCCACTGGGAGATGAGTCAGCAGGAACTCGACCAGTGCACAGAGCTGTACCAGAGTCAGATCACCGGCTGATGGGTCATTGGGACGATGTGTGTCAGCAGGAATGCTCCGCTCGAAGAGACCAATGATGAAATCCCAGAAGAATCGACTGTCGAGATTTTTGAAGAAGTTGTTGCTCGTCTTCAGGAAGTCGTCCTGACTCATCCGCTTGTTGCTGTCGATAATCTTGCGCTGTTGGTTGCTATTGGTGATGGAAGTATAATGGACAAAACACGTAGTTGTATCTATGACGAACACAGAGGGCCTATCTATCCCAACTATAGTTAAATATCTATGCTAAACACAGATGGTCTATCTATCCCAACTATAGTTAAATATCTATGATAAACACAGATGGTCTATCTATCCCAACTATACTTAAATATCTGAGATAAACACAGATGGTCTATCTATCCCAACTATATATATACATATCCATGACGACTGACTTGGCATTGTCGAGTTGCAAGAATTGGCCGGAGGGAGTGAGGTGGTCGAACTGATCTCGCATGTAGACGATAAGGTCCAGAAGCACCTGGTCGATCACCTGGCTCCCTATTTCTGTCTTGTCCATTAGAGAGGTCAGAATACGGAAGGGGCGCACTGGTGCGATGCGTTCATCTGGAGAGAGAGAGAGAGAGAGAGAGAGAGAGAGAGAGAGAGAGAAAAGAACAATGATATAAATTATTCGACACTGATAATAGAAGAAACAAAATTAATAACTTATAATAGTAGCAATAAAATCAAAAACTTATAATAGAAGCAAAAAAATCAATAACTTGTAATAACTCACAAAGTCAGAGAATTTCAATTCCAGGAATGATAAATTATCATTAGCAAAGATTATTGATTTTTCCTTACATTTTAATCCAAAATAAAAAAACCTTTTCAGTGAATTCTATTGTTACCATAGTGATAAGTGAGATAAGATACCTGACATATTGGAGGGGTCACGAATTACTTGTTTCACGGCACGAATCAGGAGATCTCGTCCATAGCGCCGGAAGTAGGCGGACTGAAGCCTCGATTCCTTAGATGGCTGATAGTGGAGGAGAGAGAGAGAGAGAGTGAAGAGAGAGGGGGGTGAGAGAGAGGGAGAGAGATAGAAACAGTGGCAGAGAGAGAGAGAGAGGTAGACAGAAAGGGATGTAGATAGAGAGAGAGACAGACAGAGAAAGATAGACAGAGAGAGAAAACAAGTCACCTGGTCCTCGGCCCCTCTGCTCGCCCTCTCATTGGGCGAAAGTTGACCACTCAACAGAGTTTGATCGAGTTGCGCCCCCAACAGCCACGAGTAGAGCCGACGATTGAGGGACATATCACGTCTGAGAAGAACGACCAACGCGGCGGCACACAGCTCCGTGAGGTCCTGCGAAGTCAACTGACTCTTGCTGTGTGACGGTAGCGCCATCAGAATGAGATCCAGAGCCTGACGTTGCACGAGAACTTGCTGGTCTTGCAGGATGGTACACAGAGAGGTCAACTGGAGGGCAAGAGGGACACACTTGTCAAGTGGCATCAGTGGAGAGTAACTCAGTTGACTAGGCACTCACCATAACTGTGACATTGTTCCCGATGATGTGGAGTTGATCTTCCGTGGTGAGTTTCTTGTTGAAGCGGGCGACAATGAAGGCGATGCCGTACTGTCGAATGGAGGCCGCCTGAAGCATCACCTGCCAGAGACAGGTGTAGAAGTAGGCGGGACCCACTGCCCTCGAGAAGCGGTCCAGAATGGAGCTGCCACGAGGGAAGAACTCGGCTCCCTCCTCCAGACCGGGAAGGAGGCCCTGTGCGAGGAAGGAGAGAGAGAGAGACATGAATGGAATAGAGCGGCATTTCATGTACAATGCACACTTTGTACGTGACATATGTAGATATATAAATATGTACATGATGTAGACAGGGAGAGAGAGAGAGAGAGATATGTAGACAGAGAGAGAGAAAGAGAGAGAGAGTGATATGTAGACAGAGAGAGAGAGATATGTAGACAGAGTGAGAGAATGGAGAGAGAGAGAGATATATATGTAGACAGAGTGAGAGAGAGATATATGTAAACAGAGTGAGAGAATGGAGAGAGAGAGAGATATATGTAGGCAGAGAGAGAGAGATATATGTAGACCGAGAGAGAGATATGTAGACAGAGTGAGAGAATGGAGAGAGAGAGAGATATATGTAGACACAGAGAGAGAGATATGTAGACACAGAGAGAGAGATATATGTAGACCGAGAGAGAGATATGTAGACAGAGAGAGAGAGACAGACATGTAGACAGAGAGAGAGAGACATGTAGACAGAGAGAGAGAGAGACAGACATGTAGACAGAGAGAGAGAGAGAGACCTGCAGCAGCCCGGAGAAGGCCGGTTTCAGTGCTGACCCCAGCGGCAGGAAGTGGCTCTCATAGATGTCGAACAGCGGCGGTTTCACCGTCATTGAAGAAGGACCCAACAACGGGAACAGGCTGGAGCAGTAGACGAACAGGTCAGCCGATAGACGAACTGGGCCGATGTTCCGAAAGATGACGTCATAGCACTCGAGCGCCTTGAGGTGGACTCCCGCTGGTAGCGCGGGATGTAGGCACTGAGAGAGACGCTTGCCAACCAGATGCTTCTTTGGGATCACCGGGAACTTGCTGTACTGCTGGAGCACCTGTTAAGATCGATGAGATGTGTGGAACTGCAATCATGGAGCAGATCAATTAATGTGTTTACCATCTACAATGATATTCATGACCCTAGTTACACTTGTCAGTTCCAACAATAATATAAATGTTGAAATAACGCACCTTTATTAGCCGGCCAATCGCAGCAATCAGATCTGCCCATTCCGAGGAGTACTCAAATGCTTTCAAAGCCTTCTCTATCTGTGAGGTAAAGTTCCGGAATTTACTGTCATTCAAGTATTCCGATTCATCTGTGCTCATGCTGACTTCTAAATCTAAAGGGGAAGAACAACATGGAAACTCACCGTTAACATATTTAGTATATTTTTGGTTTGGAGCTATTTATCAAAAATCAATATAGCATTTTTCATATAAGAAAGTTGTTGTGGTTCAATAAAACATTGTGTAAATAATTAACAAACAGATAAAAAGGTGATTATTTTTATAAACCAATTTTATCCAAGTATGTTTGATAACTTTTTAAAATTACACATAGTCAAATTTTTTAAAGTTAAATAACAATTTTCCATGTATTTAAAAAAAATGACTGCTTTCCACGATAAAGATATATTGCTTTATACTTTTTGAATTATATTGTTATACAATATAACAATGTACTATAGAATGTACTCAACACATGCAGAATGTTTGAAATAATATTTTCTATCATTTTTGCAATCATTTTATATACAATACTTAATACAGATTAGAACAGAAAATTATATACTTTTTATTTAACACAGGTTTATCTGTCAATTACTATCAGTCTAAGTACTTCATAGTTTTCATAAGAGAGAGACATTGCTGCTCATATTGATTAAAAAAATTGTTTGCTAAACTTAGACACCTACAAATAGAAAGTCTAACTTTTAAAAAATAGAGCAAACTGCACTTAAACCACCAAATGTACCAAATTGATTAAGGTTAACGATTTCACAGTTCAAATAGAGAACTAAAACGTCTATAATAATTAATTAAACTGTCTTAACTTCTAACTATTCAGAGGTGTGATCGTTGTGATCAAAGTTCAGATCGTTTTTAATGGCCCCTAATAGTCTTCTCGATTTCAATCATGAATTGAAATGATTTTTTTATTAATCATACATTTTACCAATATATATATAATAAAGGACATTGAATGTTATAATGCATTGAAAATGAGTATCAGGCATTTTTATTAACTAAATACTAAATATTAGGTGCATATTTATGTGGTATCCACTAATTTTCTTATAAGGGCAAAATAGTAGTTATCAAATTATTGGTTTGAAAAAAGACCCAACTATACCCATGACAACACAATTTGTGACATGGAAAATATTAGTTACTGACAATACCAAAGATTTTGTTGTAATTGTTTATAGATGTTTGTTCTGTAGATTTTATATATGACTGTAAAAGTCCACTGTATCTATTTATATAAATTGTTTATTATATACCTATTCTAGATTTATCATATGGTAATGTCAAATTATAAAGATATTGGAAAACATATACAAAGAAGGAAAAAACAGTGCAAAATATCCGATTTTATACAGTCAATAATCCACATTATTATAGACCAATCAAAACACTTCATTGTTGCACATTGCTTCTGACTACTGGGTGTTCAGAGTGAATTCATATGTGCATAGTAGCCTTGTTAATCTATTCTTAATATAATTCAATGACAATTACTTTTAGAAATACATTTAACACAAAAACATAGAGTCACACATATGTGACACCCACTATGCACACACCCTTTTTCTACTGTCACAAAACTTGTGTCACCCATTGGGAAAAGGGTAAAGTACTAAATAGAAATTATAATCTTTTATAAATTATTAAATAATAAAATCATAATGTAATAAATCCTTTATTAATAAAACTATAATGTATGTAAATTTAATTAAAGTGTCATTTAATATATTATGGTTACTACCATTTATCTGGATTAATTAAATAAGAAGTATACTTAAGTTATATATATATATACATTAAATTATATAAGAAGAGTACTAGTACTAACATGGTTGCTATGTGCCAGCTATACAGGCATCTAGAAAAAAAACTCTATCTGCTGGCAATTAGACCTGACTTTATTTTAAACAAACTGAACAATACTGGAGCTTTTTAAACCCACACAGGGATAGTGAAACCATTAAATTGCTTCCTGGAGAACTGATCAGAATGTAACAAGGTTTCAAAAGCATAGAGCTAATGATATGTATTGCTGTCATTGCTGTATTTGTTATTTTAACATACCTTTTAATTCGGACTCATAATTCAGCATTGCTGGCATATAGAATGGAGGCTATTTTCCAGAATATAGATATTATGAAGTACTAAAGTTAATGAGAAAAAAATGAATCTATTCTGTAAATAAATAATATATGTGGAGTGGAAAATGGATCCAAAATTAAATTGAAAAATGCCTGGTTCATATCATTAAATTTTTATTACTAAAAGATTTTTTATAGGGCTATATAGTTTAAAAATGATGCTGATTCCAAGGCTTATGGACCAATTTTAGCTTATAGGTCATATAGTGCTTTGTATTTGCCATTTAAATAAATATATTATTTTTAAGGGTTCATTTATTTGGGAAAATTGAAGCTACTAACAAACAACAGACTTTTTGGAAGCTTTGCTGATTGTAAATGTTTTAAATACCAGATAGATATTATGATAAAAATAGTAATGGTAATAAAACAAATGCATAGTATAGCAAACTTTTTTTCTTTTTTTTATGCAATATATAAATTTTATATTCTTGTAAATGCTATATACAAGAATTAAATTTTTGCAGTGATTTTAATGTAATAAAAATATGATTCTATAAAATAATTTTTATATTAATCAAGCAGAGCATGGAATTTTTTTAGTGATTATAAATATTGGTTTATGCATGATTTTGAAAAAACTAGATTGTTTGCTGACTTTCATTAATCAAAATGAACCCTATTATTACTTGCAAGTAATAAGTACCAGATATATGTTGATTTAAATAACAAATATAATGCATTGCCAATGCACTGTATTAAAACTGACTTTGTAGTGTCAGTCATATTTGCATGGCATCAGCATTCAGTTTTATCAATCTTTATTGTTCCTACCAGACACAACCAAGGGTTCTCATGGTTTTTCCAATATCAATTTTCCTGACTTTTTGGTATAATTCAATTTGGCAAAAAATATATAGATTAGTAGAATATTAAATGAAAATTTTATGTACTGTATTTATTAAATAGTAGAAAATTATAAAAATAGATGTACACTACATAACTATAACATATCGATATATAAAAAATGAAGATCTTTATAAAAATACAATAATATAGATATAGTACATAAACATAAATACCATAATTTCTATATTTAAATACATAAATTTCAATTCCCTGACTTTCCATGAAAATGTCCAGAAATATTTCTGAATTCCTGGACATTTTCCTTAATTTTTAAACTCCCTGACTTGTAGGAACCCTGCCAACTGGAAGAACAAAGAAATTCTTGTAACTGCAGCCCATTTAAAATTCAGTTTACAAAGTATTGCTATACTGTATGAAAATGTATGGTATTGCAAAAATTGCTAATATGTGTGAAATATGTATATAAAAAGTAATTTTTTAAATTATATATAAATGAATATTTTTCTTTCACATATTCAAAGAATTGAAGTAAATTATATCATAAAAGTTGCTAGAATTTTTATTTTGATGGCTGTCAGAACTATAATACCAACATTTATTGTATTACCTATTCATCACTTATTACTACACCTAGTTATTTAGAATTATTATGCCACTTATATTGTTTTGATGTGTTTCAGATATAATATAGTCTATCCCATTGATCCATAATCCACATGGGGTATGATTTGCCCTGTAACCTATCCTATATTTCCAAAATGCAGTTAAAATAAATATAGAAAAATTAAATCATTAATCACTAACTCGAATTCCATTCTAATTATTCCAATTTATGAATTCAGCACAATACAATTTAGTAAATTTGAACTAAATTATAGAAAAGAGTGGGCTATTATCTAGGAATTTGCCCACCCTTACTGTATAAATTCAAATATGCCCAAGTTCATAGATAGCCTATCTTTTTCCAAAATAAATTAAAATTTACTATGGTAGTATTGCTAAGCTCTTAGATCACCTATATTCTTACCCTATAAATTCAAATTTATTCCTGTATTGTGCTAAATTCATTATTATTAATATTTAATTGTTAGAAAATAAATTTTTAATATACTATTATTTATTGAAAAGAGTCACTTATCTTAGAATTTGATATTTTAATGAAATGTCAAAGAATAGGTTAATTATATAATAATATAGTGGGAGCACATTTAGAAATCTGTGAGTAGGGGAGGTACATACAATGTAGGTTTCTTTTTACAATTTTAAATCAAGGCAAGCATCATCCACTTTTCAATTTTAATTAATAAATATTATTATTTATATATATAATTATAATTTATAATATACAGAAAATACAGTTTTTGAATGAAACTGTATCAAAGGCTTATATTTTTTTTACTGATTTACTGGTATATTTACTTCCTGCAGCCATGAAAATAAAAATTTCAGCAACTTTTATAATTTACTCAGAAATATAATTCTTTATAATATAATATTTGTATTAATTTTTCATTGAGTATTATGTGTATATACATTAATACTCAATGAAAATTTTATTTGAATAAAACACTGTAAATAAAATATTAAAATAATTTAAAATATATACTTATGACATGTTATTCATATATAATACATAAACAAGACATATATAATAATTCAGTTTGCCAGAAATATAAAATTGTAGTTATTTTGACAGCAGTTGGAAGTACGGCAAATATGTAAAATAAATTTAGAAAATATATTTATCGGCATTGAAATCACAGGTTCGTTTTAGGTATACCTAAAGACGTATATATATACTTGGCATAAGCAGCATTGGTGTTTGTAGAATCGACATTGGGTTTTATTTCAGGTATACCTGAAATAAAACTTATACTTGGCATAAGCATCGGTATTTTGGAATCGGATTTTATTGAAGTAATTGGCATAGGCATAGGTTTTTATGGAATCGGCATCCGTTTTTACTTAAAGCTATTCTAAATGGTTTCTAAATTGGCCATTATAAAAATACAATTTACTAATATACTTCAAAAACAAAGCATGCAGTATTATACCTTATAATATAGAAGGAACACACAATAGTCCAAATTACAGAAGTTTAAATCTTAAATAAATAGACCTATATAGTATTACGAAACTATTAGAAAAAAATCTGTTAAATCATTTTCCTAAAACAATTTTGTTAAATAAATCATTAAAATCAAATTGAATAGTATTTAAACAATTTTTAATATAAATATACCGCAACATATTAAACATTTATACATTTATACATAGTAAACATTTATATTTTGTTGCTATTTCTGAAGCTTTATCAAGCTCTTTCATTAAGCTGAAAATTTGGTATTAATATTTATTTAAAATGTATTATAATTGATAAACTTAGTATAATTTTTTGCCAATTAAGTTTAATTTTATTGATTAATTGTTATCACAAACAAATAACAAATTTTCGTTAAAAATGATATTTAATAATTTTATAAAATATTTTAAAAGTAATTCCTTATTTTACAAGATTTTATACACACAATATACGATAATAAGTTAATAAGTAAAAAATAATGATTATGCTTACTTTTTGAAAAGCCAACGCCATACAAAGTTATATGTTTTTTAGGAGCAATTATTTTTCATTATAGACAATTATCCAGTACTTGTTTTTATATTAATGTATGATAATTTTTTATGACTCTAATATTTACTAAATTCCAAGATATATAAATTTCGCATAACTACTTCCCAATTATTTTATTTTAATTTAACAGAATATTTCAAGGTTTCATAAAAATAGCCAGAGGATCCATCATTATATCGCTTTGGTAATTTCCTTTTTTTTAAATTTTGGTTTATCAACATAAAATTTTGAGGCGTCAGTCATAATTGTTTATTAGAAGATATTGCAATTATTTTCAGTTCTTAATGACGTGCCTTCATTGTCATATGAGTCATTTCTTGACTTTTTAATCTATTGGTGTGACTCAAATCCACATGAAACTTTGAAACATGAGAACAATCTACCTGAAATTACAAATTGGGGAGGTATCTGTACTGTGTTGCCGAACTTAGTGAACATTTTTTTTGGAGAATACTGTTAATGCGGAGGGATATATCAAAATACCAAAATAGGAATTTATACCTGTATTTTAATACATTTTTATTAATATAAAATAATCTAGTTTATAAACATTGAATATAATAATTTGTATGTTGTTTTTGTTTTTATTAGTATTGTATTACATTATTTAATATTGTTAATAAAATACAAGTTATGCTGTTTTTAATTTTTTCTTTTATTAATTAAAATCATAAATTTTAATGGATTCGCTTACTTCTGTGCTCCCTGTATATTTATAATTATAAAAAGGAAAACAACCGTGAAATTGGCTCTTAAAAGTCTGTATAATAACAAAACATAGATTTTATATGTGGTTGCAGTTTTTTGCCAACTGCTTTATATACAAGTACAGTCAATTTTGCTGAACGTAATTTCGATTCACGTGATACAAATATTGTGTACATTAATATTAGCGTAGTGTTTTATTTAAAAGACATTCTTGATAATGGCTTGATTACAGAAGAAACTAGTTTAACAAATTAGCTTACATAAAGGGATATTTATTTATGTATGTCTAATATCATTAACGTATTTGTAAAAAGAAAAGAAAATATAGTCTGCAATTACATAGATGGGCTGGTTTTGACATTGACAAACGCAAATCGGATTATTAAACCAATTGATGATAATGAATAATGCAAGATTCACGCTCTGCTTGTCTATGAAAAATTTAAAAATTACAGATTTTATCTTTGTGACAAGCGAAAAAACCAGAATAAATTTTTTTTTCTGATATTTTTCTATAATATGCGACACATAAAAAAATACTGATAACTATTATTGCACTTTGTTATTACTATTACAGTGAAGTACAGTGCTTTACAGTGCATTACAGTGCATTACAGTGCATTACAGTGCATTACAGTGCATTACAGTGCAGTGCAGTGCATTACAGTGCATTACAGTACAGTGCAGTGCAATACAGTGCAGTACAGTACAGTGCAGTACAGTGCAGTGCAATACAGTGTACTACAGTGCAGTACAGTGCAGTACAGTGCAGTACAGTGCAGTACAGTGCAGTGCAATACAGTGCAGTACAGTGCAGTACAGTGCAGTACAGTGCAGTGCAATACAGTGCAGTACAGTGCAGTGCAATACAGTGCAGTACAGTGCAGTGCAGTACAGTGCAGTACAGTGCAGTACAGTGCAGTACAGTGCATTACAGTGCAGTACTTCACCAGTGGTTTTTATTTTTTTTAGTTTATATTCTATGAACGTTTTTACCTTTATAGCAAAAATCCCATTTGGTATGTACATTTTTTATAATTAACCAAATTATAAGTGAAGTTTTTTATTTATTAAAGATAATATCGTTTGACATTGTTATCATTTTTTGGTTATAATATGAATACGAATTTTTTATTGAAATTAGCTTGGCAATTTTTAATGTTTTTTCTTTAAAAATGACCAATTAAACTGCAATTTTTTTTTAAGGAATCATTCATGATAAAAAAAATAATTATGTAATTTTTAAAAACACATTGAATATAATTTGTTATGAAATGTATTATATAATAAGTACATGGTTAAACAAAACATCAATAATAATTCCCGAGTTTGTTATTAGAACAGTATTTGTACCAATATCTCCGTAGTTCGCCTTCTTCGTCATAATAAGTCAAACACGCAGGTAAGTAAGTGCAAACATTGTCATCGTAACCATCAGATAACTTGTAAATTGTGAAGGGATGTTGCCCCTGTTATATTCAGGAAGGATTACATCATGAAATTTCATCCTGTGAACAGAATAAAATGAAAATGTTATTCACACTTATCTACAAAGTCTTCTTAATTTAAACTACGCGATATTATAAGGCCAATGAAATAATGTTTGATGGTTAAAGATTGAGAAAGTTTTCCAGCTTTTCAAATTTGTTTGATTTGCTTCGAATAATTTAATCTTTGAAAAGGGAGATTTTTATGTTTACTGAGTATGTTTGTCAAAAGTGTGTTTTGTTACCGTTTGGAAATATTATTTTTCGATAGATATATAACATTGGAAATCATCAGAGAACCGCAAAAACGAATATTCTTTTTGAGAAATTTGTTGACACAGCAGTAGTACAATAAATAGTTGTTCTGGCAACATAAGGACGTGTTGGTTAGATCTGGTTGTACTGCCTAATGAATTGGAACTTACAATAATATATAGGTTACATGTTAAGTAAACTTCAAGTGACTTAAAGTCAATTATAATTTATAAGTAGAATGCCAAGTTAATTTAAGTTATTGTAAATATACAAAGTCGCATTTCGATTTATTGTAAGTATAGAAAGTCACATTTTAAGTTATTGCAACAATAGAAAGTAACATTGCAAGTTATTCCAAGTATAGCAAGAAACTTTATAAAAGCGGAATAGTAAAAAAATAAAACATATCATATCAAATAAAATTTATCTTTATTTCAATAAAATTACAAAACAATTGCCTAAAAATATTAAAAAAGTATAGCTAAAAGTGTATAACTTCTTGGTGTAATTAATATCCAAACTTTCTGGTTGATAACCATCTTGGCCTTGCGCCAAACTTCTGGGAATAGAAGAAGTACAACATCTGTAAACAGAATAAAGAAACGAATTAATTAGTAATTTTTTAAATAATGTATGCTGAATTCAGAAACACTATCTGAAATGGTGATCCTGATGAAAACAACAGGAATGATCCATATTATATAATAACTTTATTGAGGATTTTATTTAAACAATACAAAATTATAATATATTACATTAAAAAAATTCATTTAATATTTAAAAGATACATAAGTAGTTTTTTATAGAACAAAGAAAGATATTTTAAAATAAATGAATTATTAAATTATTATAGATATGTAATATTATTTTTAAAAATTTCGGAAAATTTTGAATTAACATCCTACCTCCTGGCCTGTTATTTGAGTGCATATATTATTGGTGCAAATTAATAATCCGCGTAACTTTCTCACCCTTGCATAACGAAAATTAAGAGTTATTTAAGTACAATGCAAATAGGTATAGAGGGCATCACGTTTTGTGATTAAAAAACATAGTTTTATTGAATTTTTCTAAACCCTTGTGCATGTGGCAAGTTTTTATATAAACGTTATATTATAACACATGAGATGAGAATATAATACATTTGATGTAATTTAATGTCATACGGAATCGTATAATCGTAATAGTAACAAGTTATAATAATAGTTTTTACAACGTTTTGCGAATGTTTCTACACTATAGAGTAATATGTTACTAAACAGTGAGAAATGGTTAAGTTTACTAAAATAATAGACTTATTGTATATACCAGGAGTGATTGTATTTTTTACTAAAATTTATACGAAATATTTAGGTGGTTTTAAAAAGTATATTGGAATTAATTCTTTTTAAGAAGAGTACTGATTAAGTCAAAGCAAAATAATTTTTGGAAATCAATCAAAGTGGATATATAAATAGAATTTAAGTTAATGAAATCATACATTATAATGAAATGCAGGAAATGTTTAAACCGACAATGTCGATATTGACAAAAAATGATTTAAAACAATTTTAATTAATAAAAAGTTTACATACCTGAATTACTTGAAATATTTCCAACTTCTTGTCCATATTGCATTTAATAATCATGCCACAACACTATAAAATATTTAAAACCAAAGAACGCGGCACAAACTCTTTACAAGGACATTCTCAAAGCAGCCAACGAAAACATCGGCAGATCAGTATTCAAAAAGATTAAGAAACCTGAATTTACTCCAGAAATAAAAGCTTCCATCAAGAAAAGAAACCGTCTTAGAAGATCTCTACCAGATAATAGAGAATAATAGATCAATGAGGTTCAATCGGTTAAACGAAGTCATTCTAGCTCAACTCCCATCAAGCCACTCCATACACCTCGCAGCCTACAGAGCTCTCATACGTCCAGGCAAAGATCCAATCTGCCCTCTGTGCTCTACTGATCCAGAAACTTGAGAACACGGGCTCCTGGAATGCTCAGCGTCTTCTCAGCGACGATCTGGTATCATTGGCGGAGTAGAAATCATCGACCTTGAGGTTCTCATGGAACAATCTAGTCAAGTGTTGGCGTTCTCCCATGCGGGTAACCGCACGTGACGTCTGTAGCTCAACAAGCAAGCAAGCAACAACAGACCACAACCACCACCTGCGTAGAAAACTGCGGACTAAATTAAACACAAAAACTTATATTTAAAAAAAATTGCTTGGCTTGGCTAGCCAAAAATATTTAGACACACCATAAAGAGTTCGATTCTATATATGGCGAGTATGGAAGCTAATTAAATAAAATTTTCAATCTTAAAAAAAATTTGCTTGGCTTGGCTGTCCAATAAAATTTAGATACTATCATAGAATATAAATAGTTATATTTCCATGGATAGTGTTAAGTGATCGACTGGATATATAGCAAATATGCAGATGGCATTCGTATTTGGGTCGATAGAATTAGCCTAATGAAGTATAATAATCAATATTATTGCATTCTGTACTTATTTCCACTTTATTTTGTAGTATTATTTGTGGACAAATTAATTGGAATAAATTCATTAAATAAGTGTTTATTATCATCATTATATTGTATTATATTTTGATCGATATTTGAAAGATTTTTTTTTATCGTAAATCGCACGATTTTTAGTTATAAACAATAAATAAAGTGGATTAAGATTATGGTCACCGGTCAAGTTATGGTTTTGAGTTTATCGTTTTAGAATTTTGAGTTGAGGTAAACGTATAATGCACAATTCGGCCAAAAGTAAAAATGCACAAAACAAAATGTAAAATGCACAAATAAAGAAGATTTATGTGGTCTAAATTAATGCCTAAATTATGAAAATTAATTGTATTCTGTATTTTTTAAAATTAAAAATTTTAGATCTATATTTATATTTTACAGGGTAGTTAGTGGACGTATACACCTGTTTCTACGTTATTTATTTTTTGACTCTACTTAAATGAATATTGTGGCAATTGACACACTTTCTAAGCTGTTTGTGTCAACTGACAGTTTCAAGAGATTTGTGTCAGTTAATACTACGTCATTAAAATGTTGTATTAATTCCGACAAGAATATTTAAGTGTCCCCAAACATGTCGAAACAAAAACAACAAGTAAACCGATTCCTACTTGAAGTTAAAATGTATATTATGATACACTGTTTAAAGTTATAATTAAATATGCAATTGTAAAATACTTATTATCTTTGATTATAACCTTTCAAATAATGCATAAAAATGTCGATACCACAATAATGTAAAGAAAAGTGTGAATTCAAATTATAGGGTATAACCATAGATATATAATTGTTTATCTTTTGTATATTAATGAAATAGTTTATAATTATGAAATACTAAAATATATTCACATAAAAGGAAAAATGCCACTTTTGTGAAATATAATTATTTTTGATGGAATAAAAATAGTTAATTTTTATGAGTAATATATAGTGAGTAGTATATTACATTAGTCTTTAATTTTGTAGAATATATATTTTTATATTGTAGCGTATTTTAAATGATCAGAAGATATTTAAAATTTATCAGAAATAATGAACGTAGACTGCTATAGTTATTTGTTAACAAAATTATGAAGAAATGGTATTATTTTTTAACTTTTTTGCAAATAATTTTTAATATTAGCTTACAAGTAAATATTTATTGCCATTTTCTAATTTGATTCAGCTAACAAAGAAAGGAAAAGTCCATTCATTTTTTAACGCCAGATAGACTGTCTCCACTCTAGTCTTATTATAGTATTTATAACTCTTATATCTCTATGGGTATAACAATTTTTTAATTATCTATACATTAAATAACATATTGTTTATTTATATAATTTACATAGTTTATTATACATATTAATCACCACAATAATTTGACTTTTGTAAGACATTATTAAGTCAACTTATTGTCACTTACTAAGTCACGTATTAGTTACTATAATCGAAAGTTGACTTAATATGTACTTGTAAGTAGTATATTGCAAGTATAACGTAAAGTCTCTTATTAAGAATCGTAAGTTCCGATTCAATGGGTGGCAACCTACGGACACTTTGCTTAGATCTGGCAGTACACTGTTTTACATTTAAAAGCCGGTAATGGCCTTTCAAACCATTTTCTTAATACGGTCATTCTCGTTATTTTAAAAACACTTCCTTAATTTTTAAATGCAAACCTATAAAATACAGAAACATATTTGAATCAATTCTGCAACGTAAACTATATTTTTCAACATTCTGTAAAAAATAAATAATAAAACGGTAGTATTTTTTTAATCTGTCATTATCTATTGTTATTCTACATTGATTGTTTTACATTTTACACTTCTCTGACTTTTATTTGTCTTTGTGTGGACTATATAGATTTTGTTTTCTGTATCTGTTTGGTGTTTGCTTTGTAATCAGATAGATTGCTGATATGTATTTTTATGTTTATGTAAGCCTATAATGATTGGCTGACTTATGACATTTAACCAAACAATAATCTTTATAATATGTTTTTGTAATTCTTTAGACCTATACCTGAATATGCCTTCTTGTTAAAAGGTGAAAGTAAACCCGGCTTTTAGTTAATTGTAATAAAACTTTTATACATTCCTTACAAGTGACCAATACTTGTCTTTATTTATCATTGAATAAATATATTTACTCTTAATTTGTTAAATAACAATATTGCAAACTCTTACTCAAATTGACACATTATTTCTTCCAGTAATTTTTCTCCACTTAAACATCGGTTCCAGTAGCAGTAAACACTTTTTGCATAGGGGGACATAAACTGCAAAAAAAGGGGAAATAAATTGCAGCATAGAGGGACATAAACTGCTGCATAGAGGGACATAAACTGCAGCATAGAGGGACATAAACTGCAGCATAGAGGGACATAAACTGCTGCATAGAGGACATAAACTGCAGCATAGAAAGACATAAACT
>JAUZND010073190.1:0-16820 GCA_034780555.1 Coelogynopora nodosa
GTGATTTTATTATATTTATGTGTTTTTCATTCGCTAATTCAGTTTCATTAATTAATATATATATATATATATATATACAATCATTATATATACCGTCAAAATGTGTTTTTGTCCAAATTTCTGAAACAGTTGTGATATGTTAAAAATTATGACTATGTAAACTTTTTAAATTAATTAATTATTCTTGTCGTTGTTTTATCGTAACTTTTCTACCGAATATTATTGTATTAAACTATTTTTTTCTATTTGAACGTCTCCATGTAATGCAATACGATATTGTTCTATATCGTATTGCAGCCAAATGCAGTCAAAATGTTCCGATATATTAGATTCGCAAACTTATTTTCCTTTTTCGCTTCAAATACCTTCTCTAGGACTGTGTTGTAGTTGTCTTGGTGAGTGATTCATTTCATTGAATGTTCATTCATTGATCGCCAGTTGTGTTATAGTTATATCTATATACTATTAATCTCATACTTTTACTAACTTGAAAGCACTTTCTCTCTCTCCAAATCATTATTTAATGTCTCTACTATACACCCTTGTAGAAAAGTGGTCTTCCTGTGTGGTCCGAAATGGTCCAAACTTATTTGTAAAAGTCATCTTAAAGTTATTGAGCAAAGCCATTTTAAATAAATCATAGTTTTTTTTAATAATACTGTGTTTTGTTTAATGTAACACCAGTTATTAAATAAATCCAGAATTAAACAGCTTAGGAGGGCTTCTATATATATAGTTTAGGTAAATATATTTAACATTTAGTTATTGATGGCTCGAAATTGTTTTGTAATATTATTCGTCTTTACAACATAACAATAATGTTGTTCCAGAACTATTCTATATATGACTGACCTATTTGGTTAAAAGTTAGTTAATTTTGGATCGTTTCAATTGTTATATTCTGTTTATATATACTGTATATATATATATATATATACAATGCTTGCTTGCTTATTTCAAAAGGTTTTCGTCCAGCTTCAAAGTTATATATAATTTTCCTGCTCTTTATTATTTTATTTTGAAACCACGTAATCTATACGATCGTCATATCATTTTCAATGCATGATTTTTTGATATCGTTAATTTTTTAATTTAGTGGTATGTCTACTTGTTTTGTTCATACTCTGTATTAAAGATATTGAAATATAATAGTTTTCATATTGAAAAGGTCCCGACACCATTTCTCCGATAAAAATTAATCACTGTTAAGGGATCTTGAAGAACTTCAAAAAAAATTAAGCATCAACTAAAAAAATAGCTAAATTTATTTTACGATGACGTTTCTATTATTAATTCTAGTTAAAATGCATATATGGCAAATGTTAAACCAATACATAGAATTATAATTCAATGTTGTCCCTTAAATACCAGACTTATAAAGGTAGTAAACTTACTACAATAGGGGAAACCTAGTTAGATGGTAGTTATATACAGAAAGCCATTTGGGTTCAGTTTTGTAAAAACAATATGTTTTTTGTAGTGAGATAGCCACACTACGCTACAAACAGAGATACAAACAGAATTCAGTTTATTATAACAATACAATTATATTAACTAGTTACAATTACTAAGCCGTGCAGCGAATATTGGTTTCTCACATACCATGAAATTCATTCAGGCAATATACAAGAAACATTATATATCCGTAAATAATTCAAATTATTCAGTTTTATGTACCAAGAGGTTATTGAATTGTAAAAATTAGGGACATTTTGAAGCCTTAAAAAGTAACTCTAAAAAATTAGGCATTTTAAGGACTTTGAGTTGTTTGTTACCAGTGGACATGTATGTGAAAATCAATAAAATGTGTGAAAATCAATAAATTGTTATGATCTCAAATATTTCTTCACAATAAAGTAAAATGAATGTGAAATCTTGAAAATTGCGTATTTACTATAATATTGTACTGGTAAAACAATTATGTTTTATATAAAATACTGAGAGTAACATTTTGATAGTTAATGAAAATAATCAACTGAAAATAAATACTTAACCCAAAGGCTCACCATAAACTTTATTTAATTTTGTCTAAGTATACTAATATAATATCGATCATTAAATCGATCATTGATTATCGATCATTTTGTCTAACTATACTAATATAATATCGATCATTAAATAGATCATTGATTATCGATCATTTTGTCTAACTATACTAATATAATATCGATCATTAAATAGTACGGCTACATTAAAATAGAAGTGTTCTTTGTTGGTACCACGTCCAAGGAGGAATTTGTTTACATCTATAATCGATATATCTAAATTGCATATCTGACAATATTTTAATGAACATGGTGTTTGACTCCGGTTTGTTTAATTAATTAAATATGATATATTATTCACTGTGGCAGTGATTGTCATTAATAGCAAAATATTATTGAAATAATCATAAAACAATATTTAGCGCATTTCGCCAGATTTTCAGCAGATAAACTATGACGTCATTGAATGTCAAAAAAATATATTGATTGTATATTTCGTTTCATTCTTTTTCTTAAAATTATTGTAGAAGATAAATAGAACCTTGCATTCTATGAAGTTATTTTTATATCAATAAGCAACTTTTGATATATAATTGATTTAAAATTTATATTTGCAAAAAATTGTAAACAATTTTGTTGGCGATTGAAGAAAATATTTTTGTTTTTTTCAACACGAACGACGTTATAATAATAAAAATCTTAAACTTCCAAAATGCATTCTTAACTAAGGGATTATTACAAAAACTTCTTTACATTTTTTGGGGAAAAATAGAAAATTATTTTGGACATAAAGTTTTTGGTTTGTAGTGGGTTTGAACAATAACATAATCGAATCATAAAGGTATCAATTAACGTTTCTTTGAAATTTTTGAAAAATTTTTTAACTAATATAAGTTTCAAATCAATTTCCTGAACATGTTTGAGCTTCACACCCTGGGAGTTCTACTGTTATTGGAGATACTATTTCTCCAACAAAGTAAGGTTTGCGTGTTTGATGTATTTTTTGTTTTATTTTTAGTTTAACTTAATTTGTTCTTCAGAAAATAAAGATTTTATCAATAGCACCTGCTTTTATTATGTATTTGCGGTTTTTACATCTTTGTTTTATTGATTTAATTAGAAAGAAAAGTTGTAATTTTACTCTATATTAAAATTTGGTTTAAAAATCTTGATTAATAATACACTAGGTTCCCCATATTAATGGTGTACGTTGTTATTATAAATAAATTAAAGTTGCCGTTTGGTAGGAATTAATATTTAGTCTTTAATTATTAACCAATTAATCTATTCACTAATTACTATAATTTAATTTGTAGGAAATACTAGGGAAAATAACGTTTTTTTAAATAACACCCAATGTTTCAGCGGGGTTTTCAATCGAGTAAATTTCTCCTTGACAAACTATAACGCATTAGTTGTTTATTATTTGATCGACAAGACAGTATCATTCATGTTTAAGTATATAATTTTTCTTGTCATTTTTAATATAGGCCTATGCAATATTATTTATTGCTTCATATTTATCACAAGACCGTTAATATTAATGGCTGTGTAACACATTATAATGATGTCCAAGTTAGGATATAATCTTCAAAGTCGTATCCTATCATAATGTATAATTTATTGGTCGTGTTGTATAATTTTTGCATTTATTTTGATTTATTGCGATCCTAGATATTTTTATATGCTATAAAGATAATTTTTATTAGATATACGGCTGGCTTTAACATATCAGAAAAGAATATCTTATATTATATAGACTACTTTGATTTTTCATTGCATTTAAAGTCATTGAAATATTGAAAACATCTATAAATTTATTTAAATGTTCTTATTTTCAATTTTATAGTATTCAAGTTTTTAAATCTATCGTTTTAGTTTATTCCTTTTAACATTAGATAATCCATTTTCTTGATTTCTATATCCTCCAGCAAACGTCAATCTCTTCCGCATATTTTGATCATACCATAGTTCATATAGTGGTCAGAAATTTGAATGGTATATTAGGGAATATATTATATTTCAGCAAGAATACATTTAAAACTATAGAAAGAAAAATACGCGATTTTAGGTAATAGTTTATTCTTTAAAATGTCTATGTTTTCTACAGGTTTATTTTGGAAATATAGATTTAAAACTTTTCTTTATTTTAAATCTTCTATTTGAAATAGTTATGTTTTTTTATGGATTATTTTGATTGTATTAATATTACTATAATTTATAATAAAGATGAAATTTATTAATATATACACTAAAAAATACTCGTTTTAAATTTTAATGTTTTAAATAAGTCTGTAATAAAACAAATATATATATATTGTTTCATTATTACATCAATTATGCTACTTCAGTCATAGTAAACTATATATGTTTGGACGTAAATTTATAAGTTTATTCATTACCAAAATAGTATCGTGCATTTATAGACCAAAGAAGAAAAAGTAATTACACTTACCGCTAAGAGAATTTAATTTATAGTATAATTTATGTAATTTATAGATCATTTAATATTATACGCAGTTTATAAATATGTCATTATGTTATAGTAAAGTATTTTAGAACTTCTTTAAGTTTTTAAGTTTCAAATATTCATTCAAATGAAGCCGTTGTTCAGCATTTTTAATGTTTTATTATCTGATTGAAAATGAATTCTAGATTTAAATTTGATATTTAATTAAATCAAATCTGCCTGACACACATTTGTCAAGCTTCAACTACACAGAGTGTAATATACCATTAAAAAAATTCAAAATCAATTGTTTCCCCGATTTATATTTTGTTTTCAGTAGTTAGCGGCAATCATTTTAGATAGCTGGATCATTTTGATGTCATATTTAATCGATCTGAAGCACGTGTGATATCTTAACACTAAACTACTTATCTTCTCTGATATATTTACTATATTAATAAACACTATCTGTATTTTCTATAAATTATATTATTGTTATTACACTATTATTCAATAAAAATTAATGTAGTGTTGGTAATTGTGATTTGTTACAAAGATTGTGTGTTGTAGATCGTTGCCTGCAATAAATCACGACAAAGTCGTTCGTCTCCAAAAAATATTGTCAATTTTATCTGAATGATATGTTTAAATTATTTTAAATTTGTATTGCAGAGTACAAAAATTGTCGCCTACCTTAAAAATCATATTTTGAAAAAATTATTAAAATTTATGAAATCTATTAACACTTAATTATAATAAAACATTAATTTCGCATAAAACCGTTTGTTTCATTTCTATGCAATTACATCTGTATACGATTATTCCAATATACTATTTTATTGTAAAAATATTATCAGAAATCGTATCAGTTGACTGTTTAAATAAACCTCTTAAATTGTTCTGCTGTTGCTGAAAATAACTGAATGCATCCGGCTTCAAATGATCTCTCTGTGTCCCATACATCCACTCATTGCAGCCAAACGACCTCGATGAAGAACGCTCAGTGTCGGACAGTGAAACCGAGTATCCGGCAACTCCACCCAGACTCTCCTTTCAGTCCTCTATAACTGCCAGCGCTGTAAGTGCATCCTCCCCCAGTCCTCGTTCCTCTCTTCCATATATGTCACCGCTTTCTCTCTTCCCTTATGCAGTCCTCAATACTGTATATAGTTATCTTAACAACATCATATATATATATATATCCACGCATAGGCAATAGCTAGTTAATACACAATGATCTCGGCGGCTATGCTTCCATGGTATTAATCCTACTTTTCTTGGGTTTCTCAAGTGACAGGCGTCATAAATTATAAGTTTTTAGACGAATTCGAAAATAGAATTTTTCACTGACTAAATGTTCGATCTTTTCATACTATTTTTCATTATACAATTTCCTTCTCATCAAATAAGACCATCGTTCACAAAACTGAGAAAAGTTGGTTGAGCTTCTCTAATTTTTTTTCTCTCTCTCTTTCTCTCACTTTCTTTCTCGCTTCGCTATTCCCTTTCTTTCCCTATCTTTCTACATTCTATGGGTTCAAGTTTTGATTGTGATATGGACAGGAGAAGAGATGTAAACCTATTGGTCTACGCCCCTCAGAACCTTGACAAGTAGCCGACAGAGACGAAAATGTTGACTCTTCTCATCTAGCAAACTAAATTTATTTATTGTATAGTAGTTCACTTGTTATTAAAATACCTTACAAATTAATTGTGATATTTTCACTAATCTTACCCTTCGTGGACTAAACTTATTCGGACGAGAATTAATATTTTTGACAATTTCGTAAGATTCTGCTCTGTACTAAGCATCCTATAAAGAGCATGATCCGAAATACTCAATTTTTGGTAAGTAGTTTTACTCGTGATATTTTATTACATTAGTTTTGCTGCCACTCTATAAGCAACTTTAAAGCAGTCAAAATTTATTTTTCCAAAGTCTATGCTTTAGGAGTCTTGGTTTAGGAGTATTATTGGTATATATACAATATAACATATACTATTAGAGATAATGATCTTTGTTCAGTCGATCCATCAATTTTTTTTAATCTATTTAATGTATTTGTCTAATGTGTATTAAAAACAAAGTTAATGGATATTTATTAGGCAATTATTAAGCGCAAATAATTAATGAATCAGTTAGTTAGCCTATACTTCTACATTAAAATAAATCATTTTGATGATATAATTGGTTTTGACAGTTGTGTTATGAAGCGTGCCTAATAGATTACTGATTTCCTTTTTGTCTGTAAATATTCCAAAACTTTCATTTATGAATTATAGTGTCTTATTGTTTTGTTTTTGAAAGTCAAATTGACAATATTGAAGCGGTTCTAAATTATTACCTATTATTGATATCAGTTTTTATATATATAATATGTAATAATATTTGCACTTATATGCTCTATATAAATTAAGTATGATAATTAAATAAATATTTAGTCCAACATTATAATGCAGGTAATGAGTTAATTTATAGCTTTTTTTAATAATTTGTTCCTGTTACTATGAAAGTATCATGTTTGTTTGAAAAACCAAATAATCTTATTTTATTGAATCCAGTTGTACGTACTCATTTAATATCTGTCTTATATAATTTGAGGAAAACATAAATTATTACCAATTTAATATTTTGCTACTTCCCGTAATAAAATGTGTAGCCTGATTTAATTATAGATAATGACAAATTCTTATAATATTTTCTGTTTATATAATAAGCTTGTTATTTTTCATTCAATATATTAACGAACATTCAACATAATAAACGAATGATTGCACAGAATGATTTCAGATGCCATACATTAATTCGAACTATTTACTGAACAATCTAAATAATTCTAGAAATATATATTTGAAACTATGCGTTAGCTAATTTATTGCAGTTCTAGTCTGTTCTGCTACAAAGGTCTATTTGCAAACAACTCGAAATTTTCCGAAAACTTGAGAGTACATTTAATAACACGTTGTCCAACGCGCAATAGAAGTTACAATTTTGATTATTTCGATTATTCTCTGTAAACACTGGCCGGGGAAAACAGAGAAATCAGCCGCTGGCAAAACGTTCCATTTCTATTTTCTTTAATGGAAGTTTCATTAATCTTCTATACTGCAACAATCTCTTTAGCTACCCTCACGGCACTATAGTCATTCTAATCGCTGCTTGATTATATCAAGAAGCGCTCATTGAGGGCCAAAAGAGATGTGTGTTCTTCCTGTTTCTCTGTGAGGTATCTTGAGTCTCACAAACTTTCCGCAGTAACTCCATCTTACTTTCTCTAAGTTAATAAACAAGAGAAGACAACTTAAATTCATTTATGTGGTTAAAGTACTTTTTACTTTTGGTTATCAGCATTTGACTACACAAGATGATAACAAATAGTTTAAATAATTAAATTAAAATGCGGTAGGTAGGTAGGAAAGTTATTGTAAATGTTTATTTTCTCACAGTATAGGATAATCATTTAATATACTACTTCTGCTAGACGCCGTATATTGAATGATTGTACTCATTAGTTATAGATAAAATTTATTCCTAATATGAGACAATATGAAAGAAAGGCATAATTGCTCGTCATTCCTTACTTCCCTATAATTCTAATTCTTTTGTATGAACGCATTCCTGCCTAGAGCGAGCTCGAAGAAACTCTTTGATATCAATGATAAAAAAATCCAGTAGTTTGAATAGTTCAAACTGTCTAACTGTCACAGCTATATTTGGCAAAGTATTTGAGTATATGCTAGTTTAGTGGTTAAATGTTGCTTTATCCTCAAAATAAGGTTAACTTCTAGTAGTAAAATTATCGATAATTTACTATTTTTGGTATGTAATTATACCTGCCGACAAGCAATATTGGTGTCAACATGTTTGCTTTTTACACCATAAATACTTTTAATTTATATTCTTGAAAATTGTGTAAATGTGGCAATATTGCATATTTCGTAATAGATATTTATATTTTTACATTCATAAATGTTTAAAAATTAAGAAAACTGTTTTGTTTGTATGAAAAATCATTTTTAGCTGTCGATAATAAAACGTTGTAAAGAAATCGACATGGTAAATCATTAAAATTAAAATTGAGTTAAAAATGAGGAGAAACATTGACAATTAAGAATGTCAGATTGTTGGCTGAGATATACTAGCATATATTGCTGCTAAATATTTATATATTTTTTAAATAGACCATTTAAATATTAAATTAAATAAAAATTACCTAGTATATTGTAAGTATTAATGAAAAATATTTGATAATCATGTCTCATGAAAAGTTCAAATTTGATCAATTTATGTATGTAGACAGAATTCAAATGTTCTAGTTATAGCATCGTGTCAACATTTTATTATAATATATATATATTATTTAGCTTTAATTCACTAATGGTTTATCTTATATCATGCCAATATATACTACTAAAAACCGTGCAATTAAGAACTGCATCGTATTTTAAAAAAACACTTATAACAAAAAGATTATATATATATCTTAGAATTACATAAAACTAAATCATATAATTTTTAAAACACAAAAAATATCATGAACAAAATCGCCATATGCGGAATAAATAATATTTTATAAAGAGCACTTTCGACTTTTTCAATAAGAAATTATTTAACACATTTTTGTCATGCATTGAAAGATATGTTTTCTTTTATTTTCAGTTTACAGTAGGGCTTATAATCAAATAATACTGTTAACTGTGAATCATTAATTTTTATTGAATAGAAGATTTTTATCAATAAATAATAGTCATAGGGAATTAAATTACTTTATAACTTTTATTTTTCAATTCACTGCAACGTTTATTTATAATAGTAGTATAGTATACTATTTAGTAGTATATATGGTAGTATATTAGTATATTAGAATTATTTCTTTTTAATTGTAGAGCGCTTCAACCTCTTCCGTTCCTTATCAAAGCTATATAAAAAAATAATGTCATGAATAATAGTAAACCAAATTTCAATTAAAAAAATATTAGGTATGTATATATGTCATAATAATATAATAAATCATAAAATAAATAATAACTAAGTCAAAAAAATCAATAATACCGACAAATTACATATTGAAAATATAGCGATAAAAGGCTACAGTCAAAAACAGTCACTAAAAAGTCAATAATCAAATTGCAGAGTAGAGGTATGTTACTAAATAATTACGTTCCTTATTCATTCCGATCAGATGTAATGTCTTTAATCCGACTTCATATAAATATTTTTGGATAAGTCGGATATCAACGCTTCCGTTTTTTATTAGAATTATGGATGATGATTGAATATCAAGAATGATTTATTCTTTATAAGTGATCGGCAGTTTCCATATTTTTATTTATTCCTAATTTAATTTGTCTAATATCCTTACGTGATGATTCGCTTATCGATGCTTCACTGATTTTTCAGTCTGCCTCATACATATATTGTGTTCAATGATTTCGGGTAACAATTTTAATGCAGTTTGTTGTATAACGGATACCCCCGTATTTTATATTTCAATATTATTACTTGTATTTCTGCTTTATACATCTTAGCTGATTAGATATTTAAGACTTTATATTGGGGGTTTATTTGTCTAATTGCTTTTATGATTAAATTAAGGGTGTTTACGGAAATTTAATTTAAAATTGTTTGATTGTAAGATAGTTTGAATTGTTTAAACGCTACCATTGGTAGCTCTAGAAATATATCTTTAGCTTCTGTATTTTCAATAATGTTGCAATATTTTTTATGTAAAATATTACTTAAAGGTGTAAATTTATAGGATAGTATGTAACTATACGCTAGGAATTCTATTAATTTCTGTTTCAGGGTTATCATTTAATAATTCTATCAACTGGTTAGAATAATCACGAAAATCAAAACAGTTTATATTGCGAAAGACTGCAAAAATGCAATTGTTCTGAACTAATTTGTCTAAATCTAAAAAAATAGCTCTTCAAAAATATTAAAACGATGTAAGGTAACAGCTATTCAATATTCAATAAAAATTAGTATAATATTATGTTGCAATATTATATATACATATATATATTATATATACGTATTATTATATATATTATTATATTATATTATTATATATATATATTATTATATATATATTATATATACATACAATATATATATGTGACATATACGTCGGTTTGCTATATTAATTGCTGATATTTGAAGATGGAGATAATGTGAAGGAATTACACTTTTTTTTATGTTTATATTATCTGTTTAACACTTGTTTTCATGCCATAGATAGAACTAAAATTTTGATTATAGTTAGTCAAATTAGTTAATTCAGAATTATCATGGGTCATAATATGAATACGTTATTATTCATTATATATTTATACATTTGGTATAATGTGTGCGCTATATTAGGATATCATTTAAAAAATATAATATATAATATATATTGTAAGGTGTAATACAGGTAAATACATACATAACAAAGCATTTTGTTAGAATTATTTATTAAATTCAATTCAGTTTATTATTATATATATATCTCATTTCATCTGCATAGGTGTCTGAAAACTTTAAAACATCTCCACCAAAGAAAAATTGAGCATGAACAATATTGTTAAAAGTTATGTAGAATGCTTTTTCAGATAATATTGTTTAATAACTATTTTTATTTTTAACATTGTATGCAACTGAATAAATAATAAAACCACTTAAGGAGAAAAAATATTTTGTTAAAAGCACCCGAACTTTGGAGTCATAAGGTTCATAATCATAGGTAAAATGTAAAATACCGGAAGACAACACACATTAAATATAGTGAAAGTAAAGGATTACATAAATACTGTTCACAAATAACATATACAGAAGGTAAGTGGTATACTATAATATTACTAAGCGGTATATTCTATTTGTGAATTGTATTTACGTAAACCTTTCTTTTCACTATATGTAATACGTGTCTTCCGTTATTTTCTATATATTGTACTCTTGATTATGAACTTTATAGGTAGTCTCAAATATATATATATATATACATCGTATTATTCAAAACACATTTTCTAAAGGCATAACGACTTCTTTTTTATTATATGTATATGTTTTATCGTGAAGTTTTGACTCGTTTCCCATTGTACAAGATATATCAGTTTTATCAAAGCTTCATGAGTAATGTCGAAAATTTTATCAGAATAAAAGGTATAATTTTTTACAACTTAATGAGCGAGATTCAACATAGTGTCAAAATTTATTTAAATTATTCTCTATATTATAATGTGTGTGAGAAGTATGCTGATCAAAAGACTAACCTTTATATTGTTTATTATAATATTTTAAATTATCCTAATAAAGGGTTCGAACATTTATTTAGATTATTAACATTTTTTATTGCGCTCAAACTAAATGCTACTTTGTTCAGCAATAAGTACGTATCGTTTTTGGCGTAACTTTTTTAATTAAACAATAAAAATGTGTTTTACAAACCGGCTGAAGAGTGTAAACGTTTAATTTTCTTCAACACATTTTCTTAATTTTTATTCTCGATTGAATATAAACACACCTAAATTCAAATATTTATATATATTTCAGTCATACAATAGAATCATATACAATTAACATAATGAAGTATTATTATTATTAATTTTAAATAACCACCTATATTCTTGGTTTTACTTGGTATTGCAAGAAAATAGCAATACAATAATTAATCCTATAAGAAAAATAAGACAATATTGTTATGAAAAAGTTAGAAATTAAAATATTCAATTCTTTCATAATAAATACACTTTCCGCCAAGAATTACAATTCTGAATTATATATAAACTCATTCGATGTAATACTAATATTCGATGTAATATTAATTTTAGTGGTACATGTAGTATAGTATATATTGTTGCTTTTATTAGCTTATCAGGTAATTTTTTAATTATTTCTGTTTAAGTATTCTTGGCAATTGATTCTTTCTTGATAACGGATCGTTTCTGCTATAATTAGAAGTTTTTCTAAACAACAGACATAATATATTATTTTCACAAGTCATAAATTAGCCTTTAACTAAAAAAATATGATGAATATTATTTTTAAAATATATTACGTATAGTATATATTCAATTGGAAAAGTATTAAAACGATTTATTTTTAAAATGTAATAATGTAGATCTTTCAGACAGATTTGCATATTGTATATGAACAAAATTATAATTAATTAAATAAAAATATGTTATATAAATATATTATTCATGCATGAATAAATGGAATATTAAAAAAAAACTATTTTATCTTTCATTTCATATTTTTTAAGGGCAATTGTTTTTTGTTTTTCTTTTATTTTATATCTATTTTTATACACACTTTTTTAATTAAATTAATTTGATTGATTTTGATGTATTGAACAAATTCAGTAACCGAATTGTAGGTGTATGTACATCAATTTTTAACTAATTAATTAATTTTTTTTAAATCGGATACGTATGCTTGTACTATCTGACCATTTGCAACATGAAACCCAAAAATTAATTACTTTTTTTGTTCTTGAAGTAAATATTAGTAATTTATTTATTTCAAAAATTAAAAAAACAAAAAAAAAATAGGCCTATAATTAAAAATAATATTTATTCTGAATATTTTGTACACACTGTACCTTACTCAACTTTAATTAATTAAAAAACATTTCAAATAAATATATTTCCACAATAAAGAACAGCTTAAATCATATTAATCTATGGGAACTTTTTAGATCCTCTTTATACTTTACGGAGTTGCGTCAAGATACTAAACAAATCTTAATTTGCACTGAGATATGAAGATTTAAAACAATATTTTCAAAACATTAATGGCTGATTATGAGCAAATCACACGTTAAATAAATGATTAAGGTATTTCGATTGCTATGTATGTAACATTAATAGTTTAAATAATATTAGCATTATTTACTTATATATTTACAAAAAAACTTATTTGCCATCTAAATTAATCACAACGTTACCATTTTCTCGACATTTACTTCATGTGTTCTTCTGTATAAGTGTGGGTGGGTACTTAACAGGCTCAAAAACCCAATGGGATCACTTATAAAAGCGGACGACTCACAGTTGAACTAGTTATTTCAAATCAATATTCTAAAAATAGATATTGTACATAATCATATCTATAGTAAAAACCCTATTTTCGGTAAACAGTTCAAACTGTATATAATTAAATTTATACTACAGATAAGTATTTATCTAATATTATATAGCTATTGTATATTTTATTTCTACAATTCTTTTTTTAATTGATTTATAATGTGCCTAATGTGTACAAGGCAATAAATGAACAAAAAAGATGGTGATAACAAATATTTTATTCACAATTTATAATATTAATTTATTTCCTATGTCATCCATGCATTATAAAAGGTACAATTTTGTTTTTTGACTCTTCATAAGCTGTTTATAAATCCGCTTTTTTAAGCAGTTTTGTTTTTGTGAACATTCTTAAATATTTAATAACTACTTAAATAACTAAATATTAAACTATTTAATAACTATTTTTCTATATTGGTCTCATTTTTTAAAATAATTGTCGTATATTCTTATACTACGCCTCAGGTATTATTTGTTGCTTTGAAAACTGATGTACATATTTATATAAAACAAAGCAATTTAAAATATATTTTTTTACTGTTTAAACCACATTATTGGGAACGGATATATTTTGCTCTATAAATGTTTTTAGAAAAAAATCTCATTTTTCTACGTTATTTTTGTTAACTTCATAATATTGTAGATATTTATATGATTATTATTGTGACCCAAAGTATACTACATATTTTTAATTAATAAGCGGTTTTATTATAAATAATATTATTTTGTTAACTTAGAATGGTTGGTACTTAAAGATTTTTTGGTAATAAACAAAAACTGTCAGTTTTAACGCATTGAATATTGTAGACCTCTGTTTTTGTAAAGATATAACTGCTTCAGCTTGAAAACCTTTAGTCGTTCACTAAAGCGTGTCATTAATAATTCACCAATTAATATGGCCACAATGTGAACCCAACTTCCATACCTATTATAAAAAATTGGCCATGCTGCAATTAATTTTTTATTTATTCTGACAGAATTGAGATTACTCATTGTTGGTCACATACTCTATATAGTCCGCTCAAAATCTGACTCATTTATAATTGAAACGAGAGTGGGGCTAAGTTTTCCTTAGAACGATTTCTGGCGATTGTACTCTAACCGTGATCCGTATACTTTTCCTTTCCTCAATGCCCTGACTATTTCACTGAATCTGCGATGAAGAAGGGCAACAATTTGAGAGCTTCTCTGACAGCCGCTAGCGCAGCCGATGACAGCACCGATGATGAAGACGAGGATGACTATGGCTACACAACAAGTGAGTTCTGTCAGACAATTGATTTGCGTATACTGTATACAGTACAACTCTAACCTCGATTAGATCCGGTTGGGGTCTCAACTCGGCCATATTAATTCGGTTGAGTTTTGTTTGTGCTGAACATTTTGCAATTTCTGCATAATGTAATCTCACAAATGTATTAAATATGTATCAGGCAATCACCGAATTATTTCTTGCTTACTTCACACAAATATGAAACACAGATAGAGTATTTAATCGAAAGATAAAGGAGGAAACTTATCGCCTATAAATTTGAGTTATTTCTAGTAAATAAGATAAATGTATAACTCCTGGTAATTAAATTCTAATTATTTTCAATCGTGATCCACTTTTTGTACATTGATCTTATAATAAGTTAATGTTTATATACAATGCTGTAGTCCATTTACGAAGAAAGCAGAATATTATATTTCTTCATCTGTATAATATGACCAACTCGAGTATAATATTCACATACATGAGTTGGTCAAACAATTTACAAATTTCAATTCACCACATTTTTAGAAATATAAATAATTGATACAAGTATAGTTTCTAATTTTAATCTGAACGTCCCGTGTTAAGCCTATAGATACTAATGTAAAAAGATTGGCCTGCAAATGATTTCTTTAATTATGATTAAACATATAATAACAAGTATCCAAGTTCAACCCGCTATTATATGATAACTGTTATATTTTTATGAGAACGTAAATTATTTTTAATGTTTTTGCAACAATTAAAGCCAATAAAATGTTGTATTCGTTGGATCTTGTACAATGTTGGATGTTACAACAATCTTTAATAACGATTCGCTCTGATTCAGATTCTCTTTTTCATTTAGTTGATATTTTTTAGACGTTGGCAATACACAACAGACTTTAGATGTACCCACAAAAAAGAAATTTAGGGCTGATATTAAAGCAGATGACCAAGGTAGACATTCCTTAGCAACGTGTCGTTTAATTCACTTATCTTTGAATGGCTACGTACCGATTCGCCTTATCCCAATTCGCCTTACTATTTTTAATATCGAGGGGATTACGTAACATGTTCTAATGCGTTTTTCTGAACTCTGTTCTCCCGATTGGCCTTATTCATATTTTCCTGATTCGCCTTACAATGTAAAGTGCTAGGATTGCGCTTTCTATGACTTCTATGCGCTATGATAAGGGTGAGTACTACTTATCATCAGTCTTGTTAGCTATAGGGTTCCTTTTATTACGAGTTTCATGGAGCCTGCCGAGTATATTCCGTCTGAACGAGGTGGATTTATAAGTCGAATTGGGAAAACTATCATATAAGGTGAATTGGGATGAGGCAAATCTGGATGTTACCATATTTTGCGTATCTGAACTAAATAACTCTATTCGTTATTGTTAAAAATAGATATGGCGTGGACTTCTCGATGAAAAAAAATCGAATGTCACTAATCAAAAAAGGTGCAAAATCGAGCTTCTTATGTAACTTTCTCGATTATGTAATTATTGAGTGTTGGTTGTTTCAAAAATGGTAAACGTATCACATTAGTCGATTCTGTGTCATTCATCTAAATTTTGTTAAATGCGAAAAAAAATTATGCTAGATTTGTCTTGTAAAAATATATCATTAATGTACTGGAACATTTCGCGTTATATTAGAAAAACTTGTAAATTTAACTAAATACTAATTTTGTAAATTTTTTCTATTCTGTTTAATGTAATGCATGCTATCCCTGTTTTATACTTCAGGTGTCACAATTCTTTTATCTTTGACGATGTTTCTGTTTCTTGTTGCAAGCAGCCTACCACAAACTTCAATTGCAATTCCTCTTATAAGTAAGATACTGAGTTGCAACATGTACCACAATGTATATATATTATGTATATATTGTACCCTGTTACATATACTATGTAAAAAATTCAAATATACATTAGATAGAATAAATATATTATAGTAGTACAATAGACTTGTATTCCATTAGTTATTATTTTGTGTATACATATTTATATTACTGTAAATGGTATTTTGAACTATTTAAATGAATACATTATAAACGTGTAAAAGACTGTAAAAA
>JAUZND010073201.1:0-16819 GCA_034780555.1 Coelogynopora nodosa
TAGTTCATTCAGATAATAAAGACAATGGTAGCATTATAGTAGTTCATTCAAATAATAAAGCCAATGGTTGCATTATACAGTTATGGCCAAAAATATATGGTCTATTGGGGGTATGGTCTATTTTTAGCCATGACGCATAAATCTATTTATAACAAAAGCATTCCGCAGATTTGGTTCCGCAAGTATGAAAATTTTCTTCTCATATTCAGGGGGAGTGTAGGAAGAGTCGATTCGGCCCCACCAATTGGCCTTTGTCCAAGATACTTGACCTTTGAACTTTTTTACAGATTGATTTAGATGAGAATTCCGCCTAAATGGACTCAAATATTTTTGGTTCAAATCAATAAAGTTTTTTTTTATTAAAGTGTAACATATCAGTAGGATGAAGAAAATAGTGATACATAAGAAGGTTACATAGTAGTACTTAATTATACATAGTTTGATATTAAAATGTACTTTAATATAATGGATGCATTTTATTATTATATACGTGCCAATATCATCATCATTATCTCCAACATGTGAGATATTAATTGAGTCCAATATATCACCCACTCTGTTGTCAAAAATATACCTAAATCGTTTGATACTATCCCATAAAGCTGAATTATAGGTGACTAAATGAGTACACTCTTAAATTTTTTCGACTACTTATTCAATTCGTTCCATTGCCTCGTCATTTTTCATATAATTGAATAGTTTAATATAATTAATAATTTTATGTTTTAATTTGTGTTTCAACTTTTTCTGGGTAAATTTCTTCTGTCTGTGTTTCTGTATGTCCTCCAGAATTGTAGTCAGAAGCATCGACTCTTTCTCTTCCTCTTCGTTCTCCACAATATCCTCCATCGATTTTATTGATGTTTCCTCCTCGTCGTCGGACAGTATTGATTCCTCATCAGTCAGTGATTGGTTTGAGTTTGATTTCTTGTTCGATATATTGTGTTGATTGATATCCATGCAATATGACAACTTTGGGAATTTTGTTTCGTCAGTATCTGAGCAGAATTAGTTTAATAGGTCTTTTCAGTTTTATAGGTAATCGATTTATTGAAGAATATTTCCATAGTAGCAACAACTTTTTGCGTTAAATGGTAGAAGAGTCGACAGTAACAATAAATCCTTGATCGAATTAAGATCCTGTGAATTAAACAGTACCTTGAGTATGCGCAGTAAGTTTGAAAAGGAATTCGGACAATTATTCTTCATGATTGAAACATTAACATACATAAGTTATGTTTATCAATTATCTAATTGGTTGTATTTAGTGTATATGTTTTGATCATCTTATCTGTTTATAAGTTATCTATTTTAGATGGTATCATACAGTGCCTGTTTCGTTCTATATTGTCTTAATTAATTCCGAATCGTCATATATAAATAAATTTTCACCAAATTATCATGAAATATAATAATTATGTGTGTGTTTTCTAATATTTTCGATGGTTTACAACATGGTTCATTTACAATATATTATATATTTTCTTACATGTTAGGTAAGTTTTATCTCATTTTTTGATGTTTAGAATGTTCTTTTGTGATACTATTTGGTTATACAAATGTACAATTTAAATAATATTTAAGAAATTATATTTTAATATGTCGTTTTGCACAAATAAATTATTATTCTCATAAATAAAATGGATTTTTAATGTTAGATGGTTTTACCGTTAGATACGTTATATATTTGTTGTTATGTGCCGTCGAGTCGTAGCCGACCCCTGGTGACGGTCACGGTACCACTCCTCCAACCAATCCTGTTCCTCGCTTCCATCGTCATCTCGTTGACTCCAGTCCCCTTCACCTTCTCCATGAGCTCCAGCCATCTTTTTCTTGGTCGTCCACGTCTTCTACTTATTCCCTCCATTTGACCGAGCATAACATCCTTTTTCATCCCTCCTGCTCTCAACACGTGACCAAAATATGTCAAGGCTGCTTTAATAATTCTGGACTCTAAAGTCCAATCTGGTTTGATCCTGTCCAGAACCCAGACATTGGTTTTTCTGGCCATCCAGGTGATTCTGAGTACCCTCCTCCAGCACCAGAGTTCAAATGCGTCCATTCTCTTCCTTTCTTTTTTCTTCATGGTCTAAGTCTCAGCCTGTATAAAACGATGGGGAATACCAGTGCTTTGACCAGCTTCACTTTGGTTTCTAAAGTGATTCCTCTATCCTTCCACACCTTCATTAGTCTTCCCATTGCCGATTTGCCCATCGCTATTCTCCTCTTAACTTCTTCGCACGGCCCTTCCGTTTTTAACAGAGCTCCAAGGATATATATAATAATTAGGTTACATTTTGTTGAATATTTTAAATAATTTATAGTTAATTGTTACAAATGAATATTATACTTTTTTAATCTATAATAAATAACAAATACTTCTGTAGATCTTACATTTATTTGTTGCCTATTAGTAATACTCAATTTACGTATAACTTTAAATTATATATTGTATTATCGGGTAACAATTAATACTATAGAAGTCTAACTGATATATTGCACAAATGGAAAACGTATATACCAATTAGTTATCTTTCATGTTCCTTTTTTGTTGTACTCAACCCTATACTCTATCATTATAAACAGTAATCAACATTGATATTATTTAGCCAGTTTAAAATCAATAAATTAGATCAAATGATTACATTGTTATCTTAAACAAATATACGGATTAGGTTGTAATTTACAACGTACAAAATTGCCGTGTAAGAAGATAGTTAATTAGGAAAATAAAAATATTTTAAATAAAAGGAGATAAACAAAATATGTTGTGAAAATCTGTTATAAATTGAAATAAATTAAAAAAACAGATCTAACACATTTTCTTCATTAATATTTTTTTAACGATATAGTCAGTTCATTAGTTTATTGTACCTTTTATATATACGCAATCTACATGAAAGATATTTTAGTTGCACCACGGGACCGTTTTATTAATTCACTCATACATAGAGAGCCATCAATAAATAGATTTTGTTAAACGGTATATAATATACATAACTAATTTGTTGATAATCAAATGTTGATAACCAGAAGCAACTGACTGCTGAGTTGCCTACTACAAAGGTTCATAGGCAACAAATGCAGGAGCCGCCTTTTATTTTCCGATAAAAACATGCGGTGGAAGTTTGTGTTACAATTTCCCATTAACGATAGAGAGAGTATTATGAGTCACCCAAGTCACGATAAACGAACTTATGAGTGTTAGGTTTTTTTTTAATCTGTTATGAAGTCGGAAAGGAAGTTGTTTTTTAATCGAAAAGATAAAACCCATATTAAAACAAACATTAGTGGGATGTTAATAATATCAGCGAAAAACCACATTTATCGTAATTACCGCAGTTTCGGGTTATATAGAAGAAGGCGGGTATAAACTAATGGATTTAAGCATTACTTTTTAAATAAATATTTCTTTCTTTCAAATGTCGTCTGGTGTTTTTAATTAGGTTTGTCTACCTTTTTTTCTCCATGTTGTGTATGAAAACAGTTAGGTTACACTATACATTAAAATGACACGCTGTCTTTTACTACGCTATCACAAATTTTTTAATTTCAAATATTAACAATTTTCAGTGAAAAACTTTAATTTTTAATTATATAGTTAGGTATCAAATTACTTCTTCGACAACTATAACAGACTATTTTAATATAGTATATCTTTCTATGTAACATATTGTCTGTATTATATCAGCATATTTCTGAAATATATATACTTTACTACATATATAGTATAAAATAAATGATGAATTTTAGCTGAATAGAATAAATAATATCAATGCAATCAATATCAAGAATATTACTGCCTTCAATTTTAGGTATTTGTTATCAAGTAAAGTTGTGCGGGCTACTAATAAACATAATTTACTACAGTATTTTGTAGGGTAATGTTTGTTTATACATTAATAATGATATATGTTGTATTAACATTATATACATTAGCATTTTTACCTGTTATCTGATTACTTGGTGCCTATGTGTATTATAATTGAAGCAAAGATTTGATGAAACATTAAAATTACAACAAAATTTCTACATAAAATAATTAAATTAAATTTCAACATGTTGTATTACAGCTCAATGTTGCATTATATAAATGTTGTATTATGTATAAAAATAATTTCTTTAAAAAATGGACTACTAATCTACTATTTGGCAGTGTGTATGTAGTGACAGTAGTGACATGTGATATGTAGGTATGTAGTCTGTCAGTCCTTATTAAGTTTACTATACTTGTTCAATGTCAACGTTTTATGTATGTACAAATATAATTGTATTTATTATTCATTAACACGTATACTGCGCGCATATTGCACACTGAACTATTTTACTGTTAATATTTATGTGCAAATTGTTGAGTAAAATAAAGAACATAACTTCTTATGTTTTTAGTGGAATACTATAAGTTAATCATTTGCACCTGGATCACAAAAATATTTATGTAGACATATTACTTGTTGAAAATAAACATGTATATATACAAATTTTCCTTTATAAAAGATAACTAGTCAGAGGACATACATACATACATTGTATTATTATAAACATTTGAAACTCTTGAATGATAATATTGCTGATACACTTTTTTTAGGTTGTTTGTATCCAATTTTATTTTGCTTGTTTATGTCCAGTTTTAAAATTACTGATTACGTATTTAATGTAGTTCCTTTTTTGTATAATAATTATCAATCTGGTGCTTCAACTTATCAACTTTGTACGATGATTATTTATTTTTCGTATATCTTATGCCTAGATATCCCTGCTATGCCTCTGAATGTGGTTCTGAACTACTGTATAAGTCAATTATATATTGACGGTTGTGCACAGCCTATAAATAGGCATTCTTCTAAGCTACTTAAATGACAATTAAAAGGTTATCAGATCACATTATATCTTACATAATTGAACTAGGGGTAAAAGGTTACGTTTATTTATGCTATAGTTGAATAAATTAATACTTTTATTAAGAGAAAATGCTACATGTGAATATGCTTCAAATCTTACCAAAGGGGGTGAATTCCTTACTCAAATCCTCCACCAGGATAAGGAAAACGAGCAGGAAGAAGGAGGAGGGGTAGGAAAAAGAGAAAAAAGAAGAGAAATCGAGAGTAAAAAAAGAAAAAGGATGGGGAGGGCAGGGAAAAAGAGATTAGAGGAGTAAAAGAGGGAGATGGGAGAGGGGTTTCAAATTGGAATCCCCCCCCCCTGAAAAAACTGCTAGGTAGGTTTTTTATGCTTGTTCAGACTTGCTTCGCCAAAGAGAGAGAGAGTGAGGAGAGTGAGAGTGAGGAAAGTGAGAGTGGGAGAGAGAGTGAGGAAATCCATATCTATACTTTGGAAACCCAAAAATTTCTTCACGAAAACAATATTTCCTTTTTTAAAAACTTTTTATTAATAGAATTTATTTATGAAAGCATTTTCGAATTTTTGAAAGAATCCATTTTAAGGCCTTGAATTTTTCTCGACGAAAAATATATTTCAGTTCTCTTAAAGCCCGACGTTACGTATCAGATGTTTATGTTTCTTTATAATGTATACCCTATTTGAATTGAAACACGTATTTCAAAAATACAATTTAGCTTATACTTATACTTTTAAATTTATATAATAAACAATTACATAATTAAAAAGCAACGCACAATAATATCAATGATCATGGGATTGTGATCTTCTGATGAAGGATAAGAAAAAACTGAAGAAACTAATTAATTTCTTCGCAAAGGTGTCATCAATAGACAAACAAAAACTACATCAGATCGTATATTCACAATACAAAAACAAATTTAAAAAATTCATTAATAAAATTATTATCAATAAAGATCATCCTTTACAAAATATATTTAAAAACACAGCAAATAATCACTATGTTTAACCGAAGCGGTGGACAGACCGAATAATTTGTATTTTTGCACAACAAAATATTGTTTAAATAATTTGATATATGACACTATTTCTAAAGATATCACCACACATATTTTATTAGTAATACATATTATAAATATGTAGGTAATATTACAATATTAATAAACTGATAAATACACTTTAAAATTGTGAATTTTTAGTAAGGTATTTAAAAATAAGGATAATGATTTCCATGTCATTAGCTTATATGTTGGAAGTCCCTCCCTTCTCCAGACGACGTCATCTGCATTCATTTAAATAAGCTTTTTATATCTAAATTATTGCAATTGAATTGATATCGTAGTGCGTGTGCAAGACTGAGAAGATGCGAGTCGTAAATTTTGGCAGACGTACACGAAATGTATCTATATAGGTAACTTACAAAAAAACATTTAAAAAGAAATTTTGCTTTCTATAAAAGTTATGCCTTTATGTATTCTATAGGGGAAAGCTTAAGGCCCACGTGAAAGGTGCTCTTTCAAAGGAGTCAAAAGAACAATCGATTTTCTTTTCCCAATTTAATCATAAGTGAAAACAAAAATAATTTAAATTGTGCTAAAATAGTGTTTGGGTGAGTGTGTGGCCGGGTGAAAACCTATAGGTACTAGGTAATATAGATATTATATTATTATATTATATTATATTATAGGCTAATATAATATTTTAATATTATAATATTATATATTTATTTTCAATATCTAGTTTGGTTGACCGTGATGAACATTAATTATGTTTATAGTACTTAATTTGAGTACTTAATCCCGTGTACAGAATTGCTGAAATGTATTTATGCAAAAAAACATTTTATATAACAAAAACTAAAGGTCTAAATTTGTAATACTTTTGTATTTCATATTTACTAGTCTAGATCATCAGTGTTTCTTTTGAACTGATTGTTCTCAAGATTAATTAATGAATAACAGATTTTGGTACTTAGAGGTTCTCTTGTAGATTATAATCCTCCATTCTGTACAAAACAGTGGGATTAAACAAATATGTTCGTTGTAACATAATATATATATATAATATAAAAATATATCATAATACGTTGAATTATAATCAATAAAACAGTGGAAATTTGAGGCATTATACTTCTTAATAAATGCGACTATAGCGTTACCAAACATAAATAGAGGTTATATGTAGAAACTTTTGATAAAAAAGTAAAATGTTCCAATGAAACAAATAGATATGTAACAATTTTAAATTAAACAAATCATCAATTGCTTAATAATATTAATGTCGTATTTTTGAAGCTTTTGTACATTCTTGCTTTAATTATTACAAATATAATAATAAACAAATTATACTACTGTTGTAAATAATAGTAGAAAGAATTTAATAGAGAATAAAAGTAATACTATTCAGCAGAACTATGGAAATAACATATTATTATAATAAAAGTTGTCAGCTATTAATTAAAAATAACATTATGTTTAACTTATATATGACAAATTATCTAAGTGAAAACCTTTCCAATATTTGAAAAAAATACGAATAAGAATAATTTATATTATAATGTTATTTTTTAATAACTTGTTATATTAATTTACTGGAAACAATATTTTACATCCGTTGGATAGATATATAGATATATTTTATTTTAAAATAACATAGTAATTTATTTAATAATTAATATAGCCTATAAGTAATAACTTCTAAATATGACAATGATGTCAAAAGCTCAATGTTTGACAAATCAATGATGGCCTTGAATTAATATGAATGTAAAATCATGGTATGTTTATTAGCTTTCATATATCATTTATTAATATTAAATGACAGAATATGATAACTTAATTTAATTTTGGCAATATGATGTGAAAATACTAACTTCTTCTGTTAAAAGCACGGGAAACGTTTTTAAATCCCATATGACCATGGCCTAGAATATATATTATATTGTTATTCAAATATAAACATAATAACGCCTCCCGAATTAAATAAAATAAGCTTACTTCTAAAGCCGATTTTCGATTTCAGAGTCGTCCTTTAATTGTTCTTCCTGCAGACAAACGGGAGCTTCAATTTGAATACTCTTTACAGGGTAGACCGGGGCAATTCCAAAACTGTTTTTGTAATCAAAAGAAAATATATATTTGCATATCTATAGGCTATATGTAACTTTAATATTTTTTAAAGATTAAAGATGAGTGTATATAAAAAACAGGGTTAAAAATATGATTAAAAATATTTCTAATTTACATCTAATTACATAAAAATCTTTATAAGTCAGTTGGGGTCAGTTGGGGTCAGTTTTGGGGCAAATCCGACACTTTACAAAAACTACAAACAAATGCAGTAATTAGTGGAAATATATTATATAATACAATAATGGCAAACATATCTACAAAAACAAGCCTCACAAGATTTAAGCATTTGGTATCCTGCCTTCAGTATTCCAGTATTCCTATAGTATCCAGTATCCCTATAGACACAGCAAATATCGATTGGCACGACTGTCGGCATCAACTTGGCATGATGAGTAAGGTTTATTGGGATCAAAATTTGAATATGTATTATGCTGAATATTGAAATTTCGATAGAACCATTTTATTATTTATCAGACTCAGGTGAACTTCGTTAACGAAACGATGGCTTGGAAGATGAGACTATAAATTTTTGACATTTATATACATTGAACCCAAAACATGGCAATTTTGTAATATCTTTAACAATTATATGATTTATGCAGTCACCATTTTTGGTCTCTATCGATAGTTTCAGAGAGATTTGGGAATGGCACGGGATAAGAGCTTTTTTATATATATGCTTTAATTTTCAAAATCACACACGCGCAAAGTTAGCCAGGAACGGGAGAGTCCGAGAGCGGCCTCGAACCTGTTCCGAGACAACACCCTCGGCATCCGCAAACCAGCGTCTTAACCACTCGGTCATTCCCATTCCTATAAAGTTTCGAGCTTCATGCATTTTGTGGTGAGTCGCGATGTTTTTTGGTGATGCAGCAATTGATTTCAATATATTCATCACATATTAGACCTCCTGTGGTAATATGTATCTTCTTCAAAAGCCGATGCTTTCCTATACTCTGTGTTTTGATAGGAAGTAAAAAAAGAATGAAAAAAAAGAACATGGCGCAGATACAAGTCAATACAAACTAGATGAAATGCACATTTAAAATTTACATGTAGTATTGATATGTGTGTTCCTTGTGTACTAGGCCTACATTGCGATACCTCGATCCTGTGCTACCGATTTTTCAGAGGTTTATTGAAATGGGTATCCATCGTTTGTAGATGATGGCTATACTTAACTATGAGTTGATAGATAAACCAATTCTATAATTTCATTTACTAATTAAAAGTCATGGCTATATGTACAATATATATAGTTACTTATACCATATACGGACACCATTATACTTAATAACAGAATTGTTCATCAATAAATACAATAGTTCATACAAAAAAACAAAAAAATCCTAAATTTTTAGTGTCGGAAATGCCCCATATCATTATTAACAGATTTAATGTGGATATAAAGAAACTAGGAAAATATATTATAAAAACCAGTAATATTTAAATGTGTAATTACCTTGGATAATATTTCATGTGAATTCATGTTGAAATTGGAGTTAAAATTAAATTATTTATGTAAAATGTGGAAATTTCACGCAAAAAACAGAAACTATATTCAAATATACAATTACCTAAAACCTTACAATACATAAATTTAACAAAATGAATTTTAATAATTTTATTTGTACATATTTAATTGTAAACTATAAGGATATCTCTTTAAATATGTAAGAATAATAATTATTTGACTTGTGAATCAATATTAATTTGTGGTTTTTTGCATTGTGTTTAAATACAAAAAACGGTCGGAAATTCCCTGGTCTACCCAGTTGCCAATTATCAATCCAGTATTGTAACTGATAGAAACTTAACTTATAAATATATTTAAAAATGTACAAGATTTATTGATTAAATCTCTCAATCATAAAAATCAGATCAGTCAAGCAAGCGTACCAGAGACAATTTGTAGCTTGGAAGATGCTATACCGCAGCGGAAATCATTAATGCTATGAAGAATTGGGGACGTTAATAGAATCATTACATCATTGTAATCACAAAGTGTATGCGCTAACAAACAAGATGAAACAAAATAGGGTAAATACATATAGTATATATATACATATATTTTAAATGAGTCAATTATATAGTTGTAGGACACAGTGAATTTTTATTGCCAGACAAAATGTAAATTAGTAAATTATAACAGTTCGAATCAAACTTAATAAAGGTCAACATTATTACTTATGATGGACAATATTTCTAAAAACATGATTTTATGGACTTTTTTAAAATTTCAAATATAATAACATGATCACATCTATAGTGGTGATAATGTTTAGGTTGTTCATATTCATTTTAAAATATACTTATTGTAAAAATTTAGCTAACTATTTTCTGTACTAAATTCTACTGATTTTACAGAAAATATAGGACATATGACCGGTTTATTTATATTTAAAGATAGTAATTATTATAAATAGTTTTTAATTCAAATACTTTACCACAGCATTTTAATTACAATATTAACAGTTATATCCGTAATAATAATAGTAAATTTATTTTGCATGATATTAAACAAACAAAAAATATACGTATGTTTATCGCATTATTTCTAAAAAAATATATTTTTTAGTTTCTTAATTTAAGGTAATATTAATTTGTCATATTTGCAGCGGAAATTTAATTTTGTTAGACCTCTTATTTGATACCTTTTATCTTTCAGTTTATCTTTTACACATTTAAAGCAAAAAGGTGAATATATATTAAAGAGACATTGACTATGTATACTTTCTTTGTTTATATAATATTAAAAAAAACTCGACATTACTGTAATTGTATATAGCTCAGTAGGTATATCAATTTGCAGGGGCGTAGCCAGGATTCGTCAAGGGCAAGGGCAATTTGTAAAATTTCTAAACTACGCCTGACTAGCATGTAAATAAAACAGTTAATCTTGAGCTATATAGTTAGTTATACTGCATCATGGTAGCTTCGCTAGTAATTTTTCGACAACATATTTTTTTAATAAACTGAATTTTTACAATAAGATTAAGAAGTGACAGTGTACAATATCTGCTATACAGGGTAATTGGGTAATTCCAAATGCTATTGTAGAATTACTGTACTGATAAACAGACAAATTCTTTTATTGGTATCTTATTTACTCTGCAATAATAAAACAACACATATAAACATGTAGTTAATTTAAAAAACTGAATGATTTTGGAAATATCCAAAAATATACCTCAAATTTCTAAAAAATAGGATTTTGGAGGCCCTGTGCTGAGCTCAAGCTCCCAGCGCTCCCTTCTGGCTATCTATGCCCTTGATTTGCAGCCACATGCCATGAAAACTGTTTTTAATATTTATAACTCTTAGACTTAGTCTTTGACTTTGTTAATTTACCAATCTGGTAGATTAACAAGATGACTATATTCTGCCTATTATTTCCCCATTATTATCTCTTGGTCTTTTGTATGTTTTCATTGTTGCATTTTTTTATGTATATATATATACTACAGACACAGTAGTCAGTACAGGAAACCTGTTTTGGAGGGTGTTATGACTTTATTTTTAATGTATTGTTCACAATTATTATTGATTCAAAAAATGGACATAAAATTTCTTTAAACATGAGCTACCATGATGCAGTATAACTAACTATATAGCTCAAGATTAACTGTTTTATTTACATGCTAGTCAGGCATAGTTTAGAAATTTTACAAATGAAGGTCCAAAATTACATTTACATATTGCACCCAAAATGAGTAGTAAAGAACTCTAAAGGTAATTAAAATAATAATAATTTCTTACTTTTCTTATTTATTATTTAAACAATATTTTAAATACTTTTAAATTTTATATTTTATAATACTTAACAACACTTTTAAAATGTTTTTTCTTGTAATGGCTAATATTAAGGCTAAAGTCAAACATAAATAATGTTTGTATAACATTTTTATACACTTACATTATCTGAGAATGCCACTGACACTGTGGATATTCTACATACCTGAGCCAAAATAATATGCCAAGGGCATCCAGGTATATGTAATTTTTGAGCCCTGTAACTACATAAATATTATAAAAATAAGATTTATCTCACAATACTTATATTAAAGGTTACATCATGTCAAAACATAACCAAATTCATACCTAATTTTTTAAATTTTAATACAAATGTTTGTTTATTCATATTAATATAATTATTAAATGGACAAATAATTAGTCCCCCTAGATAGATCAATGAATATCAGCATTACTTTTATTTATTATTATCTATTTTATCATGGTGACATTATATTGTGGTAATATTTTGTCATGACACCATGTCCATATTAAAGGCCATAACAATAGTTATCTCTATGATAAATAATTAATTTTTATTATTGAAGGAAGAAAAAATTAAGAATTATGCAAAAAATCATGACATTGCTCAATTTTAATAAAATCAAAATATTAACTTAATATATATTTCTTTAATATTTATTTTAATTTTTAAGAGAAGTTGTTAAAGTTTTTTTAAATAAGGCACTATTATTTGTATTTTTAAAAAGGGTACATTATATTTAGGTGGTAGTTTAAACTGCTTGATCCTCTGTATTATTTTCCTAGATAGGATATAGAACCTATACATTTGAATTAATAATAGACAAAATATAATTATGACATTCTCAAAAGAGTTTACTATATAATGAATTTGTCATAAAAGAATGTTTTTCTAATAGCAGTTTCTATACTATTAACTTGTATAGCCTACTATTAACTTAGTATATAGACAATAGTATATGTGAAAAGTAATACTTTTGTTATGAATAAATAATTTTGATATTATAAAATAAATTGTAATTCAATGCATAAAAAATCTGAATAGCAATATTATTTATTTGTTTAAATATAAACATAATTTTTACAATTGTTTAAGATTAAAATTTTATCACTCACTAAAATTTATGCCTGTATTCAACTAAAATTTATTCAATTAACAAGTATTAATTACATGAATGAATATACTATATACTTGCAAGTTAAATCCTGATATTACATTATTGTGTATAACAATTTCTGGCATTAAACCTACCAATTTAATAGTGATTGATTGACATACTTTATAGAAAAAGTGGAAGGAAAATAGGGTAGCACTATAATTACACATTATTCATACACATTCATTTATATTACTATTGAAGAGAGAGAGACATTGTAGCAGTCCATATGCATTGTTTTGGAACTAACTATATAGTGACCACTTTATTTATTAATTGTCTTCCCATTAAAATATGCTCCAATTAATCATTTTTTGGTATGTGACAATTAAATTATGTTTATGTCATCCTACTGTATCACTGAGCTCAAGTGGTTTAAGTTTATTATTATATTAATGTGAAGTAATATGATAAATGTATTAAATTATTTAGCTCTCTTTCATATTTACTAAACAAAATATTAGATGTATTTTTATTATCCTGCTGATATTTTGTTATTCTAAATTATGTAGAAGTTCAGAGTATGGAGACTACAGAAGTATTCTTCATACTTTGGTGTGACAATGTTAAAGTTTTCATTTTATAATAGGCATGTAGAAGAAATTGAAACCATATGTATATGCAAACTAAAACAAAAATACAACTGATTGTTATATAATTGACATTCTTGAAACATATTGTTTATTTATTTTCCCATGCAATATTAATTATATTATAATAATTATACCTTAAGTATTCAAGGAAAATGACGTTTATAACCTAAATTTTGAAATCCTGTCAAATGATCTTAATCAAATTATCTATAATAGTAGTCATATATGTAATTTTATGTAATAATATATGTATAAGCCTAATAGTTAGGTAAAAAGCGGCCTGACATTATATAGCATACCAGTTACATGAATATTACTCCATCATGATTACCTAAAAGCAAATTCATTAGACAAAATATATTATTTTTAGGTTTGTATATGCCTCTTTAATCAGGCAAAAATAATGTTAACATTAAAAAATAGGATTTTTATTATTAAAATAATTTAATAATGTTAACAAACTACCTACCTACTTTTCCAATACTTAATGATACTTTGAATAATATTTTCTTCTTAAGGCTTTTTTGTACTAATAATTCAAACATTTATAATTGTTTTCACTAATTAGATAATTTTATGTATAATTTTTAAATAGAATAAACATGTTTCTTCATTGAACTACATGCTTCAGTTAACTTAATTTAAATAATAACAATGAACAAAGATGTTTAGTTTTCTCTGGCTAATCTGGACTTCTGAAATGCACAGAATAAAGTCCAGAATATTTAATATTCATATTAGATGACAATACTTATAGAAACGTTTAAAAAAAGAGTTTAGAGTTAACAAGATGAAAGCTATTCTGTGTTGTGGTTGCTACATCAGTCCAGCTGCCTCAACTATATACATTGCATCTAATATATTGAGGCTAAATTCTTCAATTTACCTATGATAGTTGTTCTTGAAAGACTATCACCTCTGCATCCATTCTCTTTTTTATTTATCTTAGTAACATGCTCTATTATTTTTACAGTTTTCATTTTCAAAATGTCAGATAAGACAACTATATATAGAGATTATTAAATTCATATTGTTCTCATTTCACTTAATTAAATTATACACCAATACAATTATATCAACTTGAGTAGAAACTTTATAAATGCATGAATATTTATATGTTTGATCATAAAATGCAATCCTTTAATAATTGTTTGCATGCAATAACTAATATATGTAGTTAATATTTGATTTGCCATATTTCTTAGTGTGCAGATATCTTAAATATATGAAAATTGTACTTGCTCTATATAAACCAAGGAGTGTAGATTATCTGATAAATTTTATGTTAGTATTTATACACAAATTGTCATTTTTTAATGACAATTTGTGTATAATACTAACATGAAATTTATCAGATAATCTACACTCCTTGGTTTATATAGAGCAAGTACAATTTAAAAGTACAGTTTTACAAGTACAGTTTTAAAAAACCAGTCCAGAATGGCCATAAGTCTAGTTTACCTGGAGTTTGGAATAGGCAATACCATTTTATATTATAAGATATTATAATAATTACATTCATATATTTATGGCTGTAGTAGTCATTAGTATAGATTAGTCGGTTCTGGCTTAGCCAGAGTCAACTATGTTACTAATGAATAAAAATGATTATTAATTAAAAAGTTGATTAGTAATTTATTGAACCAATTTACAGTTAATAAGAAACATAATTTCATTATTATAAAGACTTAGTCACTTTGTCTATTGTATTGCACTATGCAGTTATATTTATTCTGTATATTTGTATTATCTGATGTTTCCTATTTTTTCTCTATTAGTCTGTGTTGTTTTTGTCAGATGATTATTATATGTATCATTATTTTATGTGATTATTAATTTTATTAATTTCTGTTCTTCCTATTTAATTGTTAAAAAAATTATTAGAGCAATAACAATGTCCAATTTTTTACAAAAATTATACACATCCCTAATGCAATAAATTATGCTATACCATCAAATAAATGCGAATTATTACATAAAAGAAAACCCAGGAATAATTTTAGAGTACTGCTAGTCATAACACATTATCCTCAATTGTATAAACTAAATTGTACTCTAGTAAACAAATATAACTTAAACTATCATCATATTGTTTGGTGCATTTTTTCTATATGCCCTATAGTTTAATATTTTATTAATAAATTTTTTACATACCTGATAGCATTAGATAGGGGCCTTCAACCTTCCTATACTTACATTATGTCCAATATGTGGTATGCATTATATATTTTGTTAAAGTGTTTCTAACTAAGCATAATATTAATTTCAAGTAAGTAATTGATGTACATATAATAATTAATGTCAGAAGATGATAACTACTTACATATTTTTTAGCTCTAATATTATCTTGCCTAGTATTATATTGACATCTATAATGAAAATATTACATGCATTACCAAATAAGGTAAAAACCTTTTTTTCTACATAGGTCACCTAACCAATTAAGAATAAAATATTATGAAAGCAAGCATATATGTCCACTTTGTTAATATCTAAAATATTTTTGTTTTATGAATAGTACCTCTGTGCATATAATCATCATTACTTTTTTTGTTACATATACATTACCATGCATTTTTGTTACATAAGATACCATAAATTAAATGCAAGATTAAATCAAAACATACATAATATAGTTAGAATTTATTTTAATTATTCTTAATATGTACTGCAATTTAAAAAAATATTGTAACTATTAACTTAATTTATTCTCAAATAAATTTAATAAATCAAATCAATAAAAAAATTATAGTCTATTAACTATAATATTTTTTATTATATATATATATTGTTATTTATATATGAAATATTTTACAATTTTTTTAATAACTATTAAAATTGATATAATTAAATCTTTGTTTTATTATTAAATAATATAAACTTCCTATATTTTGTCATTATTTCAGAAATAAGTGTGATTAAAATATTGTCCAGTCTATTGCTCCACCGATTTTAGTAGAGGATGGATCAACACAATTTGGTAGATTTTCTTTTAATGTATAATCTCACAGTATTTTTGAAAGTATAAAGACAGACATCGATTGGTGTAATAACCTTAACATATTATGTATTCTTGTTTATATTCATGACATTTCTATCATTATTTTATTTTATAAACATATTGGCCCAGTTGCACCATTGTGTCGTAAACCTTGTATTAGGCTTCATTGACATTACTTTACGATCGTGTAGTAGATTCGGTTGCACCAAAGTGTAGTAAGTATAGCGAGCTGGGAAACACCCACGTGTTTGAATCTATTAATAGGAACCCCTGATTGTTTTGGCTATCTGTATTCTGATTGGT
>JAUZND010073212.1:8179-38855 GCA_034780555.1 Coelogynopora nodosa
ATATTTTGATATATTTTGATATATTTTGATATATTTTGATATATTTTGATATATTTTGATATATTTTGATATATTTTAATATATTTTGATATATGTTGATATTTGTTGAAATATTTTGATATATTTTGATATATTTTGATATGCTTTGATATATTTTGATATATTTTGATATATTTGATATATTTGATTCACTATTTGAATCACTATTCACTATGTTGTTAGTCGCCAGTTATGTTTTCCAACTAGCCAAATACTTCGAGCAACTTGATTACGTTGCTGCAAAAAACCAAACATACGAGGAAACTGAGTCGGTCAACTATAGTTTTCGGTTGGTAGTCGAGTAGTGTGTGTCGAGTAGTGTGTGTGCGTGGGGGCTTTTAGTCGCCGTTTTATGAGTATTATACGACGCCTATGACCACTACAATGCACAGCCTACAGCCTATTATAGCATTTAGTTAGTCCATTTGCTGTTAGTGAGATCCATTGAATTAATATAGGCTACATGAAATAATATTTATTGGTTATTTTGATGATGTCATCTTGTTAGAAGAATTGAACAAATTAGTATAAAATAGTTAATTGTATGAAACCAACGAAATTTTAATCACTGAGTATAAATAACAGGTAACAGAACTCACTTGAATGGAGTATATAACTAAATTTATTGTCACCATTTTATAAATTATGTGTGCGAGATTGCATGAACAGACTTATATTACGTAAATCGATGTCATACATAATTATGTATTTCCGTGTCGAAATTAAATGTATTATTGTGAATTTGTGGCTTCACTTAGGCCTACTTCCAATATAAAATAATAATCAATTAATTTTTCATAGAATTTCTGCCTACTAAATAAGGACTAATAGTAACAATGTCATTATTTAGTATATCTTTGATTTCTGCCGAAGGAATTCTGTTTATTGTTTAAATTTTGTTTTTTAAATGTTGAATATCCAATTAAAATATAAATATTTTTAGAAATTTTAAGTTTTTTAATTGTCTACTGTGGGGATATTGCAAATCCCGCGAATATCTTCATTAGTATTACACTGATTTAATTCATTGTAAATTATATGGAGATGTCTGGTCATAGTCCACTGTGATGTATCTTTTAAGATTAGTTAATTGCATTTGTGATACAAATGGTACACTCAATATGACTTTCAATCAATGGTACATCCATATAACATTGAATTATTAATACATCCATCAATTACAGTGTACATTCATATAAAAAAAAGAAAATACTAATAATCATCATAGATTTGCACCTTCACATTTTCAAGGAGAAAATACTAATATATCTTATTTTTTTTAGTTTAAGAGTTAAAATAATACAACTGAGTAGACGTATTAAGAAATATCCATTCTTAGAATTCAGTTTTGAAAATTTCAAACGTTTTTTGTAAGAATAATTTTCCCATTGAAAATTAAATGAAATCATAAACTGTACAACAAAATTATGAATACAGACAATAACAAAAAATCAATAAAATATGTTAGAAGATGAATTCTCATTGTGCATTGCACTTGTACAATTTTACAGGAGGGTAGTGCGGCTAAATTATTTTTAAGATTCAATAGATTTCGTAATGACTATAATAGTTCATTATAACTCTCACACTCTCATTGAATCTTCCACGACTAATATATAGCAGTCGGTTAGCTCTGCGTTGTACACATTGCTTTAATCATTTTCAACTTTTTATAGTGTTTGTCATTGGTGAAACTCCTAAACTTTCAGCTAACATCAATAAAGAAGAGATGATTATAGGCAGGATAAAATTTCTCATACATATATGGAAATCACTTGCGTATTTAAAATTGCGACAAGAGACTTAATTCCTTAAAAATATTAGAAAGGCACATCAAAGGTCATTAAAAGGCCAAGAGACATGTATGATATGATCTACTGAGGGAGGTTCTGTCGCCTCTTCTGGATTCGCCAATGTTTAGGAAGGTTAGAACAGATTCTAATAATTAATTATTAAAGTAGCATAGATACACTTATTGTTTTTTACGTAATGGTGGATTGCAGTTTGAAATATGTCTCTATGACTGCATATTCAATGATTACACTAATGAGATCGTGAGTTTGATAAAATAAAGAAAAGAAGGACGTGCGAAAACAAACTACTTAATAAAAAGATATACTTTCCTTCTTATATAATAACGTTGTGGGAGTGATGTTTTGTCAACGTGAATTTATCAATGAAAATAATTTAAAATATGTACCTTTAATTTTATAAAAAATCATTTGTGGAATTTTTAAAAATATAAACTCATATATACGCACAATTAACTAATACTTTTTATTGTAATAGTCAATTGCGCCCACCCACTTAGCCTATATACAATAGTATACCCGGACTCAAATGTTCAATAAGCGCACATAATAGTCTTATATATCGTATTGTTTTTAATCAGAAAATATGGCAATTATATTCTGAATTATTACAGCTCAGTCTGAATTAATGAGAATTTATTTAAAAAGTACTTGCATATAGTGAGTATGGGTGCGGGCGCCCTGATGATACTTTAGAGGATGATATTAAGTATATAGCACAATACAATGTTACGATAATATAGTGTTTAGATTATGTTTAAAAAGTCAATAATATATAATAATATTACTGCTTACGTGAATGTGTAGTATTATTTAATAGTTTAGATTATATACTATAAATATCGCCCATATATAAAAATAAATATACTTAATTTTAAATATGTAAAATGTCGTCCATATATAATAATTAAACATATACTTAGTCATAGTTACATAGTTATTTTGTATATGATATTTTTTTGTTAATTCAGTTCAAAGATTAATGCTTTTAATGTTCTATAATAAGTTTGCTAAATACCGTACATACGATTTTACTCAAATATTTAAAAATAATATTTAAACTAGTTCAATTTTTTATTGATAAAATATCACATTTTTCGATTATACTCTTATTACCATCTAGAATATATTAATTTTGTGATTGGTAAGTTTTTACACATTTTTATTAAACATTACGGTATCAAAATTGAGATAAAATTCGTTGTTAGAGTTTATGAAATATTATCTATTTTAATAAACTTTACAACCAATTTTTTGATTGCTCATAATATACTTAATAAGTATTTTGTAAAACGATTAAATAAACGAATCAGCATAATTTACGTTAAAAATAAACATATCAAAATATAAAGATAATTACATAAACATTAGAATTTAATAAGCAGTATACAATATAGTTATTTGAAACCAATATAATGTAGACCTACAATATTATAATATATTAATAAAAACTAATATAATATTATAATATTAAGATAAAGAATATTATATTATATTTCGGCTTCAATTTTCGGATATTTATAAACTTTTAATTTTACATATTTATATTTAATGTATATTATATACATTAAATAAATGTTATATATAATCTGAATATAAGTGTATTTGATTTCACGTTTTTCTTTATTTTCTTATAAAAATGAAGCAAAACATTATTAAGGTATAAGAAATACACCAATAGTTGATATATGATCATGCTTATTTGTTCGTGTATTCATTTGATTATTATTTAGCCAGTTTATTATTTTCGTTTGAACGTTGATTACAATTTTTAGAATAAAATAAAATAATTTAATAAAAATATATTTATAATATTACATTAAATGTTTTACTATGTGTTTTATTATGTGTGTACTACTAAATGTTTTACTAATTTAAAATAGATTTTAAACTTTTTCAATCTTGAAATACATTCTAAATATTTTTAAACAAATAGCGGATCTAGAGGGGGGTCCTAGTGATTCGGATCAATAAAATTGTCCCATTAAACTAATTATAAGTGTTAATTTAATTAAACAATTGAGTGAAATTCAAAGCATTCTAAAAAGTTATATAATAAAATATGTTATAAATTCAGGCCGCTATATGGTATATATATTTTTTTAAATAATATTGTAATTTTCTCATAATAGCCTATACTTTTTAATGATGTAACAAATTAGACATAAACTTCTTATTCCGTGAATCTAATAACTAACTATTTAAACTCAATCCTTATATGATATTCCACATAACAATAAGAGAAATACAAGTAAAAATATAGAGAATTTTTATAATTGCAATTGTTTCGAAATCATGTAGTCTTTGGTATTTATACGGTATGCAAATTAGGAATTCACATTCAAATATTTAATTATTAATTTAAAATGTTGCAATGATACGTCAAAAGTTGTTCGTAAATTACACAAAAAATTTCAAAACTGTTAATTAAAAATGCATATTACCTATCATGCCATTAAAGCTGATTTCGAAGGCGTTCACGTAGCCTACACATTAAAAAATGATGAATCACATCAATTGTTATTAACATAGAAAGCGATATTTGATCCTAAGTTGCATATATCCATTTAAAAAATTTTTTTTTAATAAAACATAAATAATGAGTAATGTGCGTATAAAGTAGGCCTATGTATTACTTTGTAAGGGTTATTATATACAATGTAGATTATTATTATATTCAACGATTTTTAAACTCGCATTATTGTGGATTAAAATTGCTTTTTTATAATTTTAAATGTTGGCAGTGAATTATTATACGTGATATTAAACTAGTTAAATTAAAAAATTACATTAATAAATAAAACAGAAAACTTTTTAACAATCGATTCTGTGTTTTGTGAATTTTATAAATGAAACTTAATTTTGTTTGTATCTACTAATACATGGTTTTAATAATTGTTTATAGTATCAGCGCTTCTTTTATAATTGTAAAGTGTTACTTTAATTTGGTTCCTTTTCTATTTTTTCCGCCAAATCGAATTTCAAAGTAATATAAAAATACAACAATTATATGAGATTATTTTACTATGGAACTAACGTAACCTTTGTCAGTCATAGTAATAATTTAACTCCAACCTTCAACTAAATATTGATTGAGATAAGATGGTCAAACATATTGTGAATATACTTATTAGGTTTATAGGTGCATTGAGGCATCCATATGCTGCCTCCATTATAGCCTTGTCTCCTGACCTTAAATAGTAGCAGATATTTGATTTTGGAAGCTTGTAGTAAAAAGGTTACCAGATATTTTTCATTTATGTAACTTTAGCTTTCACAAAACAAATGAAGTGTTCTCTTATGCTAATATACACCATTAACTTCCCTAATATATATGCTTATCATTATCAATAGTTGCTTGGTATTAGAGATGCCCTTACACTTATTATCAATTATGGATCAAAATTGTGAACTTTGAGAACAACTGAAAACTTTTTCTTCCAAGACCATGCAAGTGCTATTACACATCACATGAATATGATAATTAATAACTTCATTCTGAATCTTGGCAGACAAATAGAACACATTCTTACTAAAATTTTTCAATAATATCTATTATTAAAAATTTTACTCCTTTATAAAATGATCGCAGTATGCCTGAAATAATTTAAAATTCCTTTATATATTTAAAAAAATTAGATTTATCATAAATATTTATTATAAGTTATAATCAGTTACTATTTATGGTAAAAAAATGTAGGGGCCCAAATTAATAAATAGAGCAATAAGCTAAATACAAAAACTTTATAAGTCTGATAGTATTGTGTTTTCCAACAAGGTTTTTTTTATTAAACATAGTAGTTTATTACTAAATGCATACATTTATCACTAAGCACATGTGTTTATTAATAAACACATGTGTTGGTTATTAAAAGGAATGAATTTAATATACTAAATATATGTGTTTATCATTAAATGCACATATTTATCACTAAATACATGTGTTTATTACTAAATGCATGAATTTATTACTAAATGCATGAATTTGTCACTAAACACATGTGTTTATCACTAAATGCATGAGTTTATCACTAAATGCATGTGTTATCACTAAAAAAAGTCTTCTTGGCCATCATATAATGGTACATATTACCATTTATTATTTAATATTTAAAAAGTAGTATTAATTATGTGTTAATATTAGAAAGTCAGAATGAAATTAGAATTGTACAACTGATTGTTAAGGTAATAGCTTTCTCCAGTATCTACATATCCAATATACCAGCCAGCTGATTGGTTAGTTATTCAAAATTAAAAGCTTGTATTGAATGTTGCTACAATGATGTGTGCTATATCTTTACAGATGGGTAGTCAAATATATTGATTAATAACTGACACTTTGGAAAATGAATTTTACAAATATATTAGGAGCCCTGTTCAGAAAATCTGAGGATGGCAGTTGCCCCTCCGCTAGCTCTGGCCCTACATATATATTACTGTTAAATATATATTACATTATTTTCTACCCATATCCAGAAAAACAGTTTCAGCTGGACAGAGTAATCCCATTATATTTTGAAAATGTTTTAAAATATTATTTTATTGAAATTCTATATTTTAAAATAAATTAATAAAATTATTCATCATAAAATATATGGGTATGGATCTGATTATTTATTCCTTTACATAGTAATTTAGACTCACAAATAATGAAAGATATTGAAACTAATACAATTCATAATAAATTTAATTAATAAAAATGTACTTAAAATACTTTTAAAAACTTTCATATTAATTTATTTAATATATTTTTAATAAAGACTTTATAAATTATTCAAATTATTCAAATTAATTGTATATTAATTTATATCTCTCCACAGTATATTAAAAAAACCCTTAATATTACTTTAAAAAGATGTCCATTTAAACAGTAAACAAATATAAATGTTGCATAACAATAATTTGTTATTAAATCTACTTTTAAGTAATTTAATAATAAGTAATTTAAATTTCATAGGAAACTAAATATGATATTTTTACTTAAATAGTAAAAAAAAGTTTTAAAATTAGATTAAAAAAATGATGTAATTATTTTTTAACTGAATTAATTTATATAGTAATTATATTATAGTAATAAAAAAATCATAATATTTGTTTATGTATTTCAGTAAATACATTTACGTTTTTAATTATATTTTAAAAGCAATTTAAAACAGTTTTATCTATATTATAAAAGATTTTAGTAATATAGGAACTAATTTCCAAACTTGTACTAAAATTCCTATGGTTATTTTTTTATTAATACAGTAAATCTTTTAATTTTCACTATTATAAATTTAAAAAGTTTATGGAACAATTTTCTTTTTGACATACTTTAATTAAAAATATGCATTCAATTTATATTTGAATTGCATAATAATAGCATAGATTTCAACATATTTTATATCAATTAATAGTTTGTTCTCATTTTTATTGTCTGTACAGAGCCATCTAACTCATTGGCTAAATATTTATGACTGTCTAACTAACTAACTAATAATAATCTTTACAGGCAAGTGTGTAGCCAGATATTGAAAAAACATATGCAATCTTTCGGATAGGCATATTTTTTATGTATAGGTTTCTATGCTTCCTTTAAACTTTTTAAAAAAAAAGCATTTATCAAAATTTCAAGTAGGCACTGAAAAAGCACCATGAAACTATTTAGCATGCAGAAATATGTAGGCTGCGCATGCTTGGATACGCCACAGATTGGTATAGATTGGCTATAGAACAAGTTTTTGATAAAAAATTAAGTTTTTATTATAAGGTGATTATATGTGACTATTTTGATATTATTTGTTTGTACAAGCAAACTACACAGTTATTTATCTAGTTAAAAGTAAATAGATGGTGCTCTACTCTAAAGTTAATTGTGACTCTCTCTCAAATAGATGGTTTCCCATTGTCATGGGATATAATTGGTCAAGGAAAAGCCAAAGAATGTTGTAATTAGTCAGAAAAATTTCTTTAAATGGTTTTTTGTTGAATTTTTTGCAATTTTTAAACTTTTCATATTGTTATTTTTAATGTAATGAAGTGTCCTGATTAAGTATACCAATTTGTGGACAATTCTGTCTCAGTCATGCATATTTTGTGATCATTTGCTTCCTTTTTTAATTTCAGTTCACAAAAAAAATTATTATAAGAGATTGATGCAAAAATGGGTAATTCAACTTCAAAACAACAATTGATTCGAGAAATAGTTTCGAATAGGAAACTGGCTCAACAATGCCATCTTCCAACATATGAAAAGGTGAATGGAATGATCAAATTCTTTGATTTGTTTTGTGGTTATTTATTAGGAGCATTATCATAAATGTGTTTGTTTATATTGTTGAAGGAATTAAATAGTAAATAGATTTTAATAAAAAATAATACATATGTAATCTTTAGTACATACTCGTGTCATAAATGTAACTTGAACGCTATTATTGTTATTAAACATATTATTATAATCTAGATATAAATTATTTTCTAATCACAGCATATGCCACTTATTTTTTAATTTAATAAAGTAATTATTTCTATGTAGCATGATTGTTTCTAAGATAATGTAAATATTTGAGGTTTTATTTTAAAATTTGTGGTTCTATCATTTATTACCAATTAATAATAAATATATTATTTTTTATTCTAATATTTGGAAATTAATATTTGTATATAATCTAAAAATATTTACTTATAATGTATTTAATTAAAAAATAAGTCTTTAATAATCACTAAATAGTAAATAATTACACGGTTATATATATGTAATGTATAATAAATGAATTAATATATTATATTATATATTACTAATTTGCTTCATATATTGCATGGTTATAACATTAACAATAATAAACATCAACTGGTATAATTCAGGTTATTAACACAGCGTTACTTCGGCGGAGTGTTTATAGATAAAATGACAATTGAAGGACGCTTTTTGAGCTTATAACCAATGATTAAATATGCTTATGCCAGTGCAAATCAGTTGGCTAATACCAAGAGTACGGACCTCTGTCGTTCTACCTTTTGGACTGCAGGCAAAGACGGTACCACAAGCTACACACGCCCTTTAAAATATTAATGGTCATTAGTAAACTGATTTGCACTGCCACATTGAGTATATGAAATTGTTAGTTATAAGCTGTGAAATAGCGTCCTTCAATTGTGATATTATCTATAAATACTCCGCCCAAGTAACCAAGTAAATTAATAGTCTAATATTAATCCGGTGTAGACAACGTATACACTAAAATAGAACTGTTTAGTAGAATACTACCGTTCACTTAAATACTTATATATACATATATAGAGTTAAAATCAAGCATTTTAAAAATAATTTTCGGAAATGTTAATTTTAATTCTAGGAAGTTTCTAAATTACAATCTCTACTTTCAGGAAAATTTGTTCCTTCTTCATGAAGCGTTTACAAGTCTGGATCCAACTATGAAAGTTTTGCTGCAAGAGCCACGTGGGGATATCATATTTTCTTCTTCATACAATGCGAACACGCAGCTTGTAACTGTTCATCTTCATGAAGTGAGAAATATCCGACCCAACTCAATACGGGCAGTGACCTGTGACCCGTTCGTTAAGGTGTGCCCTGATTTCCTCATTGTTTTGAATTTTGCATCGTTTAGTTCTATATTAGTATTTTTTAATTTTTTTAAACCTGTTTTATTTATAATTACAATGTCGCCTTTATGTTTTCTACATAATCTATACCAACATGTACAGTTTCCACTTTACATAGTATATAATGTTCCTTACTTTATTAACCATCAATGTCCGCCGTTAATTCTAAAAAATGTATTAACTCTCGAATCAACAATTGTCTTCTATGGTTTTGTAATGTCCAGTTATTCTACCTTCACTACCCAACTTCTTCGTAAACTCTTTGCAGGTGTTTCTCCTGAGTCTCGACAACTCCTCGGATACTACCAGCATCATCGACACTTCAGTCTACTGCACAAAAGTCTCCCACAAGACCACCGAAGTGTTCTTCAACGACATGATCATCTTCCAGGCGATCAAGCCCGAAAGCGTCGCCTCTCTCCGCGTCGTGTTTGAGCTCTGGGACTGCGCCGAAGTGGAGCGCTTTTCCCAGGTGATCGGCGTCTATGAACACCCGGTTGGTCAGACTGTGTACTCGCAGACGAGTTGCCTTGTACCCATGGTGAGTAATAAACTTCAGAGTGAAGAGTAGGAACTTAAAACCGAGTTTTCTGATTCGTGGGGAATTTAAAATTTCCTATCTGAATGGGATTATTTATTTTACGGCCGTCCGTGTTTCCGTAAACCTGTTCCATTAAGGAATAACTTATGTGGCTGAATAGATTAAAATAATATTAAACTACTAATTAATTAAACAATAGAAATGGAACCCTGAATTCAAAATTATTTATAGTTTAAAGTCATGAAAACTATTTATAAATATGATGAAGATATGAATAAAAGCAACTCGGAAAAATATTTAAGTGATTAACAAACTAAAAGCAAATATGAACATATTTGACCTGTTTGTTAGACTACGAGTTCTTAAGAAATAAAAATGTAGAAATCTTTATGTGAACGACCACTGTCTTTAGACGAGTTGGAGTTGTTATCTATAAGGATCACAAGCATATCATTTTCACTATGGTCTGATTGATTGAAATACTCTTCAGTCATGATGATATGAGTCTTTCCGCGTTGGGTCATTATAATATCGGATTTTGACCATAAATAGATTTAACGACTATTTAATATAAAAATAATAAACGACTTATAATTCAGGTTTTTTATGGTGATGATAGGGTTCGTGGTTAGTGCAACTGACTATCGAGTGTTTAGCAACCTTTAAGATTGATTTGGAGACAGTGAGGCTATACATTACTAGCCAGTAGCATTTTTGTATTTATAATTATTTTAAAAAGTAGTAGTTAAATAATACTTTAATTTCTTGAACAAAATTAAGCAATGTGAGAAACTTTTCACGTTAAACTATAGTATAGGTACATTTCAAGTTACCTAACATGCTAAAATCTTATGGTGCCCAGCTATTCGTGCACAGCTATTAGTACCCAACTATTAGCGCACAGCTATTAGTACCCAGCTATTAGTGCACAGCTATTAGTACCCAGCTATTCGTGCACAGCTATTAGTGCCCAGCTATTAGTTCCCAGCTATTAATACCAAGCTATTAGTGCCCAGCTATTAATACCAAGCTATTAGTGCCCAGCTATTAGTACCCAGCTATTAGTGCCCAGCTATTAGTACCCAGCTATTAATGCCCAGCTATTAGTGCCAATCTATTTGTGCCCAGCTATTCGTGCCAATCTATTCGTGCCCAGCTATTAGTATCCAGATATTATGCCCAGCTATTCGTGCCAATCTATTCGTGCCCAGCTATTAGTGCCCATATATTATGCCCAGTTATTAGTGCTCATCCATTAGTACCCAGCTATTAGTGACCGCCAAAAGTGCTGCGCTTCAATGGTCCCGGTGAGCTACATTCGAAAGGACACATCTTTGTGTGTTGACATTTGGTGTTATTTGCGTTCATGTGAATTAATTGTTGCATGTCCTAAAATTAACTCAAACACACCGCTGAAGGTCTTTAACCACGCATAATAACATCAATCTCTGTGTGTATTGTACCAAATTTATTAGGTGGTTTGTCGATTTGTCATAGTTAATTCCTGTTTAGCATATCCACCGGGTATTATCCACATGTTTATTTTATTGTATGCCGAATGCATGGAATGCTAAGATATATTGTGATACTGAAAATCAAAACTATTTTTTTAAATGATGCAAAAAATCGAATAGAAATGTATGGAAAATAGTATATTCTATTTATGATAGACAATACTTAAGGAATATATAGTGTAAAATACAGATTCCATACATATTTTACACGAACAAACCAAAAAATTAAAGAAAAACAACAATATCAAACTTTACACATTATCAATATTATAAGCCCAAAACATTAACAGTTGATAAGTCGGTTAAGACCAAACCTGACGGGGGAGGGGGGAGGGTTCGCCAGGGGAATGGGGTGAAAAAAATAGGGAGGGTGTAGGAAAAAGGGAGTAAAAAAATAGGGGAGGGAAAAAAGAGGATCGGGGTTAAAATTAGAATCCCGCCCCCCACCTAAAAAATGTAGACAAAGTTAGGACCCTCAAATGTGGCCTCATTGGTCTCTATGGTCTCAATTCTAAACTATTCTGAAATTCATATTTGTTGAATGCTGTCATTCTTTTTATAATTTTAATTTTTAGACATGATGATACATTTAGCTATATAATATATCTTTCTCTAATTATCTTTGGTTATAATTTGAAATATATTTTGGACACTAAAATAACATTTATTTATTCTGCTCTCTATCTCTCGTCTTCAATTGGCATCTATATTACTTCAACACTTCAACTGACCAGAGATCGATAATGTTGGGGGGAAGTTATTTATTAAGTATTTAGACCTTTACTTTTAGAAAGTATGCTATTTTAACCTGATATTGTAATGATTAAACATATGTTTAGTTATTTTCTTAATATTACAAAACGTTGTTGTAACCGAGGCACCTTTAAGCCAATTATAAACATTTTACCAGATGAATTGTCAATTTTAAGGCGCTTTTTTAAGAGTATTAACAATTTCTAGTATACAATGACTATACCCTGTATATGCATGGTTGATCTGCTTACAGATTATGAGTACACCAGTACATTGCCTCAACTGCCACGTATTACAGATCAACAAGAAGGCCAAAGGCGGACTGCTCGCACGGGCCAAATACGATACGGACCGGAGCTGTCTGGTCGTGTACAAACTTCGCGTGGCCAAGTCAACAATTGAGGAGGGCAAACCGGTTCAGTGTCGTGTCATGTTTCGAGACACTCTCCAGGAAACCCATCCGGTAGGCTACTGTTGCAGTCTATAGACTGGCTGGCTGGAAATTCTTGATGTTGTTGTTGTCATGGCGGTTAGCTCGGTGACTCATTCATCTAGTGGACGTTTATTAATTGAGATACTCTACGGCCCATGCCTCAAATAATCCAACAATAAGAAAATTTGTTTTACTTTTAAATTAAATAAAAACGATTAAATGAAAAATCTGTTTTGGTCATGTGTATATGCAATTATAATATTATGGAAATTAATAGAAACTCATATTTTAATGTCTAGCCAAATTGAATACTTTCAGTCGGAACTGAAACATTATAGTTTGTAATTTACATCTACCTCAAATTAGGCAATAATTTCAGACCGTGTAATCAATATAACATAATAATGTTTAACTGTTGAAGCTGAAACATATTATTTTAATCTAAATAATGAAACAAATACTTCCAAATCGCTAAATATTTCTTCATTTTAGGGTAGCTTAAATTTAACGACTCGTCTATGTATATGTATTATACACAAATGTTACCAATTTTCCAGAGTCCGTCCAAAGACTTCACCATCAAATGGAATGATGAACTCCTGTTTCCTTGTCAACAGTCAGAAGTTAATACGAGGTGGCTTAAAATTATATACAACCAATAATAATTTAGTTGGTTATATATTACTGTCTTACATTTCTTTATTCAATTATTGGAAAACTATTATTCTACTTCGGTTTTTCAGTTCTCTTCTCGTGACAGTCTTTTCAAAAAGTTCGGACGGCTATCGTGAGGATTTCGGGCAAGTGATTCTCTCACTGAAGGAGGTGACCTCGGACACCGAAACCCATTTTAAGAAAAGGCTGGAAGATCTGGTAAAGTTTTCTCATTCTCATTTTATTCTGTAAACTTGAACGTTGACAATCTCGTGTGCAACTAAATATATACATGTGTGTGTCGTGAATGGTTCTTATGATATTTAATTTGTAATATTTTACTGTTTCTTAATAAATAAATGCATAATTTAGAAGTAATAGTTTGATCTAAATCCTTTTAGCAATTACTCACAAACAAGCCCAGTATCGGTTTCGGCAATTTCAAACATTAAACTTGATAATGTAATGCTAATTAAATGGTGTTTATATTAAATCTATATTTATAGTTCCTTTAAATTTAGTGACAATCTAATAGCTCTGAGTCTTATTTAAATAGTTACTTTAAAATATGGTAAATCACTAATTATTTATTTTATTCGCTAAATGTTCTTTTCTGCAACAAATATAGAGATAATAATAATAAACATTTATTGGAAAAATATTAAAAACATTGCTGGCGTCATGTTTTTATGTTTGAGGGGCAACAGTCCTAATACCAAATCCTTCATTTACCTTTTGAGTATTCTTCTATACGGTCTCTTCCATATGATACGGAGGCACTTCTTTGTGCAGAGAGGGTGTCCTTAAGGTGTCTTTTCTTATTTGGAATTCGAATTTCGAATAGTCAAAAAGTCCTGTTTTTGCATTTATGAAGACTTGTTGAGGAGCCCAACTTCTTCGACAATTCATTATGTGCACGTTTTGTGTATATAGGCCTGGCTGTTAACGTTATAGATGGGCACTATTGAGATTGATTTTTATATAATCTATGCAGAAATCTAACGAAATAGAGTCTATACTAAACTTTACGAAGATTCTAAATATTACAAATTTGACAACAGTAACATTCTCCTTCCAAATTAAAAATAGATTAAAAAATCGTAAGACACCCTAAATAAAAGAAATATGACTATTAGCGCGTCGGCCTTAAAAACCAAAAAATGTATTTTAGTGCTGAAAAATATGTGTAACAGAAGTTCATTTTTACTGACTGCGTTTGATTTATCACAATTTCGGTCCGTAAATAAATACATTTTTGTCTATTTTAGTTCCCGCCAATAGTTCCTGATCGTCCATATATATGTCTGTTTCCATGTAACAGAATGCCTCAGCCTTTACACATTTTGGTTGCAGACCATCTACTACGAGAGAAACCGCAAACTTGTGGAGAACTCGTCAACATTTCAGGAGATGAAAGCGGCATTCCTAGCGCACACTCAAACCTGCGCGCCACATCTCGTCTTCCAGGATCCCATGAAGCGTAATCAGCAGGTGTGAACCATTACTTGAATGGATACCGCCGCAGTTTTGAGGGATTACGGGATTTTGTTCCTCTCCCTTCTTTATCATATTTCTTTCTTTTTCTTTCCCTCTCTCCTCATTTTTTATATTTTTCCCCTCCTTTTTTATTCCTCCCTTTTCGCTCTGCCCTCTCTTTTCTTCTCCCTTTCGAATTTTTTAGTCGCTTTTTCCCTTCTCATTTTTCTTTTTATTTCTTTTCCGTTTTTGTCTTATTTACCCTTTTTGTAAATTCTCTCTTCCACTTTCACTATTTCTTCCTTTTGTTTGTTTTCTTCCATGCTTCCGCTTCCTTTTAGTCCTTTTTATTTTAATTCCTGCGACACCTCCCCCCTTTTTTGTCCTCATTCCTCTTTTTTTATTTTTGGCATTCCCTCCTTCCCCTTTATTTAGGTATGTTGTAGACCTTGGCACGAAGCCTTACTTTCTTTATAATATACAAAGTATACCATAGTGTATAACTGTGTTCGTGGTTTTTGGAAAATTTGGAAAATTTTCGAATTCCAAATAAGCTTCCAGGTTTTGTAAAGTTTAAACAAAAATTGGTTGATTGATTTATTGATCAATTGATTTATTTATTTCGTCTGCATTATTATGCATTTATTGTCAAACTCGTGTTTTATATTAGATCGGTTTTCTATGACCTGTATAATCAAACTTGAATTAGTAATAATGGAATCATTATCGTCCATAAATGACGACGGCAAATATGCTATTTAGTATGTTTCGATGAATGAAGGGAGCCAATCATTTAAACAAAATAATTATTTATTTATACATCAGCTGCCATTTAATTCAAATATATTTGATAATTTAGTTGTAGAATAAATGCTATTATTCTGACAATAGTCTAAAGATGTAAGTAATATGATTATGTACAATTATGTTGTTTTATTTAACTTTTAATACAAACCGAAATATTTCATTAGTCTAAATTAAACGATGAAATATATCCATTATATCTGTAGTTAACAGGATTTAAATCCTGTAAATATCGTTTTTGATTCTTATTTACCATTGTTATATACCTAATGATTATATTTTAATTTGAAACTTTGATAGGTAAAATGTACACTGATTGAATTCAATAAATTCATGCTTTGAAAGCGGTTTCATTTATCATAAGCATTGACTGTTCACTAATTTCATACATTAATATTTATATATATATATGCATATTACATAACATATTAACAGTTAAAAAAGAGAACAGATATAGAAGTGTATGTGTTGGAGACAATGTAAAAACTCTTCTGCAATAAACTTTGGGAAGGTCTTCCAGTTTCCTTGTCTACATAACCAAACCATAATCAGCATAACCATAAACATAATAATATGGAATGGATATTGCTCTATGCAATGGCATTCTGCTATCATTATTCCGTTACAGATAGACCATGGTTGAAAAATACGTTTATAAACGAACCGTGAAAACTTTCGTATAAACACCTTCTTTTTCTTAGCGATCAACAGCAACATGTATAAATCCTGGTCCAATCAGTTTCTGTCATACTGTTCATCGGGTATTTTCATCCTCCTTTTTTTGCAGGGTGTCCATGTTACCTGTCGTAGAGCCGGCAGCAAACAAAAAACGATTCTGTTCGAGGGAGCTTTTTCAACTTCTTGAATCCAACAAGGGAGGATCGAAGAGGATCTGAAGAGGGGTAGAATTTGAAATGAATCAGTTTAATACATTGACCACACTGTGATAACTCTAATATTGATTGACTCTCTATATTATAGCCTTTCATCCAGTTTTCCTTATGTATTTCTACAGATTAATACTTTATTTAACTAACTGAGTCTGGTTAATTTGGCAGAATAGACAAATGATAAAGTTTTATTTTACACTTATTTTTTGACATTTGTTTCACAATCATTCGGCAGGCGTTTACTGTTTGAATTAATATATTATACCTACAATTATGAAAACAGATTGCAAATAATGTCCGTCTATAGAAATTGATATTTTTTACCCCTTTTAAAATATATGGATTAATTTTTCACATTATGAAGGATCGTTTACAAAACATTATAGAAAAAGGATAATATTTGTCGCTTTTGGAATACGTTTTATTACTAATATTTATATATAGTAGAAATAATTAATGTTTTTGTAAATAGTATATTTGGACAAAATTTTCATAATTTTACCAATCATAACAGATTTTATATGTAACTGTTGTATTTTTCATAAAAATGTTCTACTTGTGTCAAATGATTTGATATGTTTATTTATTTACAAATCTATGCTGTTACTATCTTCTTCATTTTATAGTTTTGTTATATTCTTTGTATAATATTATCTCCTGAAGTCAATGCTGAAGAAGTTTCAATTTGAAATATAGATTAACGGATGTCTCCAAATAGATATCCTTTCATCGACTTTCCCACTCTTCATTGAATACTTGTTTTAACTTTATTTTATATATTTTAAAGGTATTTATTATTGTTATGATACTATAATTATTAAAACAAATTCAATAATATTGTGTACTTAATTTTTGCACTTGACAGTTTCTGTAACATTCAATTATAATATACTCTACTGGTTATGGCAGATACTAATAGTAGTACATACAACTGTTGAGCAAACTGCTGCATTATATGTGATGACAAATATTTAATTATGAAGAACACTCACTCTTGTGGTGTTCCAAAAACCAATCCTTTAAACTATTTTTTAAAATATAAATTTTTGCTCATATGTAAAAATATGTAATATGATATATTTAGCTGTGTTATTTAATAGAATATATGTATTCATCTCATTACAACGTTTCTAAAGTGTCTAACCAGAAAATACATACTTATTAATTTCATTCATAGAGGATTTTTTCCTGGCACCATTTGAGATATTATGGCAGATTCAGAAATATATGGTCGATTAAAGATATATTTAGCAAGTCTACAGTTTTTTCAGCAAAACAACGCGGAAACAACAATGCGGAAATTCTCGAAAGATTTCTCTTTCAGCAACTTCTGATCGGTTTCAACACATTTGGTATTTTTTTCGTGAGGTTGATTTCCAGAACTGATTAACGCGATCTGAAAACCAAAAGCGATACTAGAGCGAACTTCATATTGGATCATAATATAGCGCATCAAGGTCCTCTTCGTTTAATTTTCAGATGCTAAATTATAAGAAGACAAGCATACTGACGAGCATTAGCTGATGAAAATTTCTAAGTGCAAACTTTTCCCGTTCTTTCAATTACAGTCGAACAGTTTAATTTATATATTCTTTACAGTTCAATAACAAATTTACAATTCAGTCTTAAAATTCTTATACGTTTGTTTATTACATTAATCATAGTAAAATAATTAGTGTACACATTTCTAATTTATTATATAAAATTGTTCCGTTTATGGCATGTGGTAAACGATTTTATTAATGGTATATGTTTAGTAATGTAAAATAGACTTTGAATCCTTACATTTGTTGATCACATAAACTGTACAAGTAAGTATAGCGGCAAGACAAATATTACGCGATAATTTTTTGTAGTTATTGGAGCCAACGTGCTTTGTCGTGAAACGAAACGCGTTTGTCTATGCCTAATGTTATTTTAAAAATGTCACTAAATACAATTAAGTCATTACACATACACATATCAATTTACATAATCTACCGCATTATCAAAAATATTTTAGAAATACAATTAAATCAATGATAAGAATATCGAGTTCCAAGCGCTTGACTGCAGCAATGCGTCAAAGATCATTATTAAAGCACTCACTTTTTTTAGAGGCTTCTGAAGTTGAAATCTTCTTTTAGTATACACAACACCAATATGTATTAAAGTAAATATAATTTCATGTAAATAACATGAATTGGTCATTTTGACCCAAATAGTTTTTTAATTATTTTGGGGTTTTATTCAGATCAGAGAGCACAATTGGGTCTCTAACCTTTTGTACATGGGGGGGGGACGCCATTTTGTTTAAAAGAAATAAAGTTTTTGATTGAACTGCAATACGTATGACCCTGATTTTTTTAATCAGTGGCTAAAATACTTTTATCTAACTAAAAAATATATAACAAATATAATTTCTAATATTTTTAGATACCAGAAAAAATGGTGTTATTATTGATCCATTTTATACTCCTCCCCCCTGGGTTTTTTATACTTGCCGATGATATTAGGAGCTGAAACTTGCAACATTAATAAAAAAAGTTTACCACAAATTATATCCATTTTACTTGAAATTTTTATTTATTTATTAAAATAACCAGTAATTAAAAAAAATATTCAAACAGCACTTATACTACTTATAGCTTATTTGTATAAGTAGTATCATTATAAAACATAATTAACAAGTGTAGATCTTGTGATCTGGAATCAGATGCAAAGAGAATCAAGTCAATTGGTTGCATTGAACAAAAGTTATAGCATTTATTGGTCAATATATAGCAAATATGATTATTTTCCTAACTTTGAAAAAAAAGAAAATTGAAAATAAAAATCGCCCGACAAATGTTTAGGAGGTATCTGTATACCAAATTTCAGCTTAATCGGATGATAGGAAGTTTAGTTTTCCAGGGGTCCACGTAGCAAACCCTAAAAAGTATGTCCACGTACGAATAGTTAATGGGATTTTAATTTCTAACAGGTATTTTTAATTCAAAGGAGTTTGTCAACAATTTCATGAGAATCTTATAGAAAAAAAAGTATCACGACATTTACCATATCCAACCATTTATTAGGATTATTTTAATATATCGTAGGCATGAAAATTTATATAATGTGATAATTATACCATGGTATTTTAGTTTAAAAAAATGAACATCAACAAACACAATTAATGGTTTTTATACAGTACAAAGTAATATCAATTATATATTTATTGCCACAAAAAATGTATATAGATGGATAATATTTAGTTTTAGTTTAAAAAAGTATTCAATTCCATGTAACAAAGATACAATTGCAAAACTCTCGAAAAAATCAAAGAGATTTTACAATAAATATCAATATACCTATAATATGTGGTATAAAGTAATAAAGGTTGAAGCATATATTTCAACTTTAATAAAAATATTGTATTGTAAAGGGAGCTGGTCCTGCACATTCCGGACCTGCCTGACTAATACTTGTTCGAAAAACTTAAATGTGAAGGGTACTTTGTGCCATAAGTACAAATAATTTTGGGCCCCCCCATTTTATTTAGTACAACAGTTTTATGCATATATACATAGCTATACCAAAAAATTGTATTAATATACACATTCTTTTTATGTTATATTGTAGCATCAAAACCTGAACTGAAATAGTAATTACTAAGTATTTCCTTTTAACTAATAAAACTTTTAAACTTAATAGATTTAGCTTCTGTTAGCCGAATAGGTAATTGTTTATAACATGATAACAGTATATCATAATAATGAACATGTTTCTTCCATTTAATACCTAAATAATAAGTTAAATAAATTGGTACCTAGCGTATATTGGCATTTTATTTATGAAAATGAGGTTAAATTAATAGTAAATTAATACTTAGAATTAAATACTTTATTACATAATAACCGCCGAACACAGGGGGAGCTATAATATATATTTAATAATTTAAAATATACTAACAATATAGAAAAAATTGACTCAGATAGAGAATCGAACCACATACCTCTCAGATTGGTACTCCAGAGTGTTTACCACTTACATCGAGCTGAGTGAATTTGGTAATATTATCAATTTATTTAAAATTAATAATCTTGACAATTGTGAAGCAAAGTAAATTAGCTCATCTATAACTAAATTACTTAAAATTACTAAAAGCTCCAAGCTTTTTTAAAAGCCTATACAATAGGAGGGGGGGGGGGGGTTAAAGTGAAACAATTTTTTTTTACAAAATAATTTAAATAGTGTCTATCTATAAGTATACTATTGTGTTTGTTTTTCAAGGCGATTTCAAAATAGGCGCTTATCTGTCTATATAGCGACAAAAACGTGGCAATTATAATGCATTACATGGGGAAAATAAAGTTTTAAAAAAGATTTAAGCCTAATTTTGATTGTTAATATGTTAATAGCATTATGATACTTGCAAATAAGTGCCAAACAAATTATTTAACAAAAATATTTAATGATTTGAGTGATAAATTACAGTTTCAGCATTACCCCTCTGTTACTTTTTTGATACTTACAAAATCTTTAAAATGTATTTAAAAGTCTATTTTCAGCTATTTTTGAGTAAAATATTAAGTCATCAAGTTCTCTAATAAATTAAATATATACATACATTTGGATTCATAATAGAATTTGGGAAGTATAACTCACACTTTTAGAATAATCAATCTTAGAAGATATTGAATAGTAAACGATTTAACACCACTGGGTCAATTTGTCCCCCATCCCTCTTCCAGAGCGCTTCTATGTCAGAAGGTTAAGTTTAACTTTATCGGGCGGAAGCGGGACTATTGTAGTAAGCAAGGTGAAGGCCCTATAGAGAAGGATCAGTAAAATTTTCTTCATTAAATTTTTGCCTAACCAATGTCAAGATACTTCCTACGCACCTAGTGGCACAATCTGTGTCGAAGTATAATGTTTAACACTCACCAGTGTTTGTACATATATATATACGTACATAGTCTATTAGAATGTAAAGGTACTTTATATAGTTCAAAATAAAGATGTGATTGCTACTTTGACACCTGGTTGATAGCAACGTAATGCTTAATGTTTGTTTTATTCTTTCTTATTATATGGTTGTTATTCTATTAATGGTTTCATACCTTGCTCGGTAGAATTGTAGGAGTTTCTGGATTCTATTTAGCTTGTAATACGAATAGTCGGGAATAATAGAATAATGAATAATATACGCATAATTACATGGATTATTTTTCTCTCTAGACGCAAAGATATATATTGCAATATTAATAAACTTCTCTAAGGAAACATATTTAATTTCTGTAAGTTTTATGCTAAAAAATGTAAATGCATTGTACTGCTTTTTCCATGTTCCATTCATAGTTCCATTTCATGATTATTGTACGAAAAAGTAATAACTGTTTATTAATTGCAGAATAATTTGCATTGTTGCAAGTGATTAATCGCAACTAATAGATTATTTAGATACATTAAACGTATTATTTATTTGTTTATTTAAAAAACGAATATATTAAAAATTAATATATAAAAAAATGTATATATTTAAAAACGAATATTTTCTATTCGAAGTTTTTAATAACTATACAATATTGTGTCTAAATGTTTTCAATTATAAATGTTAAATGAGCTCGCATTACAATATATAATTCGCTAAATAATTTCTATTGTCATCTTTAATATTATAATTTTTTAATTTAGCTTATTTTTATTTTAAGCTAAAAATACCAGAACATGTATTGTATACTTTGATGACGTACATGTGTCTGCTTAAGTTTTACAAGTAAGCACGCAACTTTTCAGAATACAGTAGTTTAATAAGACATGTTTAGTTATTCAATTGTGTAAAAAGATTTAATCTGACAATATTTTAAAATATTTTAACATCTTGTATTTATGACGCGACAATATTTTTTCACTTTGTACTTTTATTTATTTTCAAGACTAATTTTTTTAAAATCTTTATATATCTTTACTATTTTTCAGATTTAATTTAAGTCAAAGTTGTATCCGATCCGTAATTTTACTCAAATTCATTAAATAAATGTCTTTTAATTAAGTGTATATTAATTTGGTTAATACAATTCCGAATTAATATTTAACTATTTTAACAATTCGCATTTTTGACAAGCCAAATATAGTAATTTTTTAACGCTAACTCATTCCAGTAAATATTATATTGTTTTTTACATAAGGTATATCTTTTACATTCAATGCATGTTCTTAAAAGTTATAGTTTGGATATATAGTCGAATATATATTATTGTAATCTTTTAAAAGTTTCTTTTATTAAAATTGAACATGTATTAAACTTCCGGTATATTACAAATAGTAGTAATTGAAATGATTCCGATGCATTATAGGTCCGCAATTATAAGGACGACCGAAAAAAAAACAATATTTAATTTATAAAACGTCTACTCTAAGTAAGGTTAATCTTTTATATGTAAACATGACCTTAAACGTTTTTTTAGTAAGCATAACACTTATTGACTTTGTAAAAATACTCCAGATATTGAAGCAGTATTATTTCTAGGGGGATTACAATGATAATTGAACCATCATAAAACTGTTAACTTTCGATTAGTAATGTAAAAACTACAAAACACTTAAAATAGTAATATTTGTTTAAATAATAATAAATATTTTTAGTCTAAACTATAATTATATGAACTTCATTATAATGTATTGAACGTAGCCTATATGTAAATCTTATTATCTATTGAAAAAAAGGTTTAATGAATTCAATTGTGTTTTTGCCAAAATTTTTAAGGAAGACCGAAATAAAATTAACAATGGAACACTTGATCTACTTAACGCTTTTTGCTGTAAGTTAATAATTTGCTAAAACATATTTTCTTACTTTTTATAAATTAGTTTATGTCAGACTAATTACCTTTAATGTTGCATTTATTCACAGCTATATAAACAGAACTTTGAAATTGGACTATTATTATAGATTATTTCATTTATATTGATTACATCTAATTTATATTATGTCTAGATTTGATTAACATACGAAATAATCAACTATACCTGTTAGAACCAATTATAAAAGTATGCATGTATTAAATATCGTTTGTGTCTATTTTATGACGCCTGCTTTCTTCCTGTGAAGGTAACAGGAAAATATTTTTTTATTGATTATTTGTGAAATTAGTTTATCCATTTAGAATATTTTTGTAAAAATCATTAAATTCCTAGTAAAATAAAAAGTAAAAATCATTAAATAAGTCCAGAAACACGACATTTATCCTGTTTTCAAAATGTGATATACTGTTTGACATTTAGCCGATACATTTAGGATAGATGTGATTTATTAACCTGACGACAATTGAACTTTAAAAAATTCTTTCAATGTTAAATACATGCCAAATTATTTTCGTAAAATACATAAAATTATATTTTATAAAATTATCCGAAAACAATTCTATTCTTCGATTTAATTTTATGCTATTATATTAATTTTGTTGTCAATGTCATATTTTTACTTTATTTTTTTATATAATTTGTAAGTGAAGATTTTTAACATTAATTATATTTATTCTTTTATTTAATCGTTTTTCAAAACACGTAATAAAGTATAATTTGTATTAAACTAATTATGAATTACATTGATTGGTATGATAGTATGAGTAGTCGTATTTTACACAATCGTTTTTTAACATTTATAGATTATTCCACTAAAAAAATTGATGTAATGTTTTTAAACTTAAAGAATATTCCATAGATTCTAAAAACGTATATTAATTATATTTTTAATAATGCTTGTATATTTCTTCACTAGTATTTGTTTATTAATAATATACTAAAACTTTAATGTCAAAAGCTACTAATGATTCAATAGCTCGAAAGAATAAAATATTATGTTAATAAAAGTCTACAAGTATTAATACTGTTTTAATTATGTAAGTAACATAGTATGCATAGTTTGAAAAATGAAATCGTTATAAATCGTAAATAAATGTTATTAAATATTAAGATATATAGACCTTGAGCCAGCTGTGTGGGGGGGGGGGGGGGGGCGGGGGGGGGGGGGGGGGGGGGGGGGGGGGGGGGGGGTATCCCCCCCCCCCCCCCCCCCCTAGGGAATTTGTCTGCCAATGTTTTTCTAATAGGTTACATTCCAAAGAGTTGAAATCTACTTGTTTGCCAAATTTATCGAGTAGCTTTAATCCACGGCCGCCAAGTAAAAACAAAAGGATCGCCAAAATGAGTGTTTCTCTCTAATACCAAAATGACAATCACTCTTATATAGCAATATGCTAATAGCATAATTTCACATATTATTTTAAAAAATCAGCTTAATCGGACAAAAAATATACCCGCAGGGCCAAAAAACTGTCCGAGATGGCCTAAAACTGTCGAAATGGACAAAAATTCGTGTTTAAAAAATATATATAGAAAACGATAAATATATTTAAGTAATATGCTTTTATGAAATGTGAATACCATTATTCTACATATTATGTGAACGGTTCAGCTTTATCGGACAAATATGGAACTCTACATAGCCAAAAAGCCGTCCAAAATGGCATCAAGTTTCCGAAAATTCGTACTTTAATCAAATATCTTAAAAATGATGAATATTCCATTAGCAAATTTATTTATAAAATGTGTACAATATTAAAATAACAGTGAAGTAATAATATGTAAGTTTAAATATATGTACGATGGATGAATGTAGTTCAGGAACTTCAAAGCTGTTGACTTGTATTCTATCAGTAGATGTTTTGCATGTTCAAATAGTTACGGATATCACATTCATTTGTCGAGCATTTTCTCCTAATAAGGCTTTAAGAGATTAATTAGATTCATCTCATTAAAATTATTGGAAAGAAATGACTTGTGGAATATCCGTTAACCAAAAAAATCATCTGATGTTCCTTGTCTACTTCTTTCTGCTGATTTAATTCATCCATGTTTGTAGACATCTGTAACAAAATATAATCTTTTCACTTTAGTAAGACAGTTGAAAACTTGTTCAGCGAGTTCTCCGAATGTTGAAGTACGATTAGTAAGTGAATTAAAGCATCAATTCAAATCTGGACCATTACCTTCCCCTAATTACCTTCTTATTAATTTCGTTTTTATTTTGGCATTTCAAATAATTAAGATTTTAAAAATAAATTTGAAATATAATTAAAATTATGTTAAACTTGATATATATATATATATATAATATCTATGCGTATTGCTATTTACCTACTTTAATTTTTATAAAATAGAGTTCTTACTTATCATTTCAATTTTGAAATAATTTCATTACTTATATTTAAATATAAAATATACTTTGGAAATATTTAGTATTATTTTATGGAGTTAATTATATGTTAATCTATTTGCAAGTATATAATTTAATGTCTAACAATTTTTTGTCCACATATGGGCTCAACAATGCTGGAGTTAACCTTACAGTTTGAAAGTATTAAGTATTATTTGTTTAAGCTTTCTTAATGTCATCGCTTTCAATTGAATAGTTGAATTAACTTATGCTGGTCTGAAAATGGATGCAAGTTATGCTTATAGTATTCTACACAATTAATAGAACGATATATCATGCTAACTTGTGTCATAATATAATTTTACGATTAAGTAATACAAAAGGTATAGGCCAATCCACAGAAAACTGCACAGCCTGCATTTTTTCGGTCTATTTCCAAAGTTCAATTTAACGTAAAACTATAATATTTTTGGGAAATTATACATGTTTTGCTAAATAAAAAACATACACTGTAGTATGCGATTAGCATTTTTTAGTTTTCAAGTTTTTTATTGTTGTTAAAGTTGGTCTCTAGGGCGTCATATAAAACGTCATATAAAACGTCATATAAAACGTCATATAAAACGTCATATAAAACAGCATATAAAACGTCATATAAAACGTCATATAAAACGTCATATAAAACGTCATATAAAACGTCATATAAAACGTCATATAAAACGTCATGTAAGGCGCGGGATAATCGTCATGTAAGGCGCGGAATAATCGTCAGTTATTATCTTTGTGTAAACTATTTTGTGAATCTAATTATACAATAATATTACTTAAAACATCATACAGTTTAAATAAAAACGTACTACTGTATGTAATACGTTTTAATTTATGTTTTGCACAGCTTTAAAGTTGCACAAAGTAGTATAACATAACACCGTGTTTTACCTTTTATATCTACTTATTTGCAAATACCGATGCTCTTTCAAATATACTCAACATTCAATTATCTCAATTTTAATCAAAAGCTTAAAATATTTGAATATGGTATGAAAATAACTACAGAGATTTAGTAACTTGTTCAATATTATTTTACCTTGCGAAGTTCACCACTATTTTTATCTCGCGCTTTTGCAAATAATGCCAGATTTTAACTATAACGAATTTAATTATTCGTAACTAACATTTTAGAGTATATGTTTTTTATTGATAAATTGTAGTTTCAAACATAAGTCAATTTATAAGAATAAGTCAATAAATATATATACTATATATTGATATTACCTAAAAAAATGTATATTTGTAATAAGAATTAAGCCACTCATTGTCACACTAAAATATAACGAAAAGATGATTGAAACTTACATTTTTTTGTAAATACAGCTATGTTTAACGAAAATGTTAATACGGATATGTTTTTATCTGGAAGAAAACATTTTAAACACATTTTATTGATGCGTTGCCGATTGAATATACCATTTATGTATGGGCGATAAAACTATGAAATTATCCCACGCCTTACACAGAACATGTATTACTAGGCCTTTTCTTTTTTTACAAACGGCTCATCGATTGTGAAACTAAATTTTTGATGTCATCGTTGGTTTTTTTCAGCGTATTCTCTTTTGCGCATTTTAGCACTAACTGCATTATAGAAAAACAAACTGTTTGTTTTTATGTAGGTCAAAGTCTTTTGAATATTTCAATCCTTTTGTGAAATTTTCAATAGACTACATATTGTTTTTCAAGAATTCAACGATTACATTTGTCTTGCAAATGAACTGCAAATTTTAAAATATATTTGCTTTTCGTTAAGTTTGTGAATGAATATCACATACAAATTCATCTGTTATTTTTTCGTTCATTTAATAAACATGAAAAATATAACGATGAGCATTTCCTAATTTAGTCTCGGTGACTAAATTTTACATGATTAAAAATTCCTACATCAATGAGATATACAATATATGGAATACGCTCAAATTTAAGTTTTGATGATTTTTTTTGTGCAGAAGTGGACTAAAACATAGTTGTGCATATATATATATATTCGATTCAAATAGAAACAATAGATGTGGATATGTATAATATATATATATGTGTAATACTGAACAATGAACAATACTTCTTTGGATATAATAATGTAATTGATGTAAATCTAACTGGAGGTCCTACTATCCATGCAAAGTTCTGTATAAAATTTGGAATATGAGTTCAAACTTTATTTTAGCAATATTCAAATGGAAGCAATATGTACATATGTGTATATTATATTAATATGTGGACACTGTCTAGTATTCAATTGTTTGCATATGTCATGGACCAAATAGAAATTTAGACCGATTGCTAATCGGTCCGGACCAAATAGAAATTTTTAATATATTATATTTTATAAAATAAAAATAACAACAATATATATTAAAATTAAATTAATCATTACAGGTTTCAATTATTTACAATTTTCGAAAAATTAAAAAAAAAAAATTAAAAAAAATTTGAAACAAGATTAATTTATAAATATATTTTTCCGGTGTTGCCGCAAACTGATTTAACTATAGTAACAAAGCTACAACCGTCAATGATTCGACACGGGGTGACGGGTTTTAAAATATTTGTATGTAGGTATACTGATCTCTATTTGGTCCGGACCAAATAGAAATTCTTTTTGTTTTGTCTGAACTAATTATAAATCTTCTTAATTTAATCTTAACCAACTTAATTTTAATTAGTTTAATTCCTCCGTAACACATAGAAATTGTTTTTTATTTGTCATAAATAGCGATTTCTATTTGGTGCGGACTAAATAGAAATTCTTCCTTTTTTCTTCCGGACTAAATAGAAATTCTTTTTATTTGGCATAATACATGTATTCCTATTTGTATTTGGTCCGGACCAAATTCAAATTATTTTGATTTTGTCTAAATTTATTATAAATCTTGCTTATTTATTCTTAACAAATTTAATTAAATTTTTAATTCTTCCGTAAGAGATTGACATTTTTGTATTTAGTATATTTAGTATTACCTACACCGTCAACCCGTGTCGAATCATTCACTGTTGTAGCTTTGCTACTAGTTAAACCAGTTTACTGCAACACCGTGGCGGGTATTATTTTTAGAAATTATTAAATATTTATTTTTATTCAATCTTTTTTTTAAGATTCAGCATTTTATTTTGAAAATTGTAAATAATTGAAACCTCTAATGATTAATTTAATATATATTATTGTTATTTTTTATTGTATATAATATATTACATTTTTTATTTGGTATGACTTGATTACTATTTGGTCCGGACTGATTAGCAATCGGTCTGAACTTTTATTAGGTCCACGACATATGGTCATAATAATGCTATATTTACTTTGAAACACTATATGACATTTATTTATTTATATAATTTCTGCTGTTATGAGTTGTGACTCTATCAGATACACTATCCATGCAAAGCTGTGTGATAAATTTTGCATCGAGTTCTGACTTAATTGTAAGAAAATTATCTTGTCTTTTTTATTAATTTTTCGTTCAGGATTACTTTTTGTAAATTATTTAAAATTAAATATATGTACTGTTAGTATTTATTTTTTATGTATTATTGTCATTGATAACTGTTAATAATTTAGTTTATAAAAATAATATGTAAAACAATCACCTGCCAATGCTAAATATCTATTTATAAAAAAACATTAAATTTAAAATAATTCTGTTTCTATTTTTAATTTGAATTCTCATGTTTATACATTAAGTATACATTCGATTAAATAAACAAATAAATGATAATGACCATATTTTAATATAATGGGCACATTGGCTATTTTATTTGGCTGCAGCCATATATTTTTAAAATATAACTGCAATTACAATATATCTCTGAGTAAATGCTATTTTTTAAAATTTTCTACCAATTGTTAATATTTTTAATGAAATATTTTCTGTATGTCTATAACATATAAAGAATAATTGTTCAATCTTATATAGCTTCTATATTATATATTTATGTTATGGAATATGTATATTTTATTGTTATGTTATATATTTTCAAGTAATATATTTGAAAAATTATTTTTGATATATATTTATTTTAATTATATTTGACTTTCACTTACATATATTACATATATATTCGTAACTATATATATATATATATAGATGCTATATTTTGATTAATACTACCAATACTCTCATTTCCTATGTATTTGTGTTTTTATACATAATTATATGCTAGGTAGCACAGCAATGTAATAATATAGATAATCTCTGTCTCTGTATACTCAGTTGTATGCTGAATATATTCGTATTTATAAATATAACATTCTCTATTAGATTATATAGGCTATATTGATGTTGACTTCATAAATAATTTTCATTAGATACATTAATTATGGTTTCATTTAAATTGTTTTGACTATAGGTATTATAATCTATTTAATATATAATTTTAATTTTATTCAAAATTCTATGTTACAATTTATGTCCAATAAGCAAAGCAATTTTTAGAAAATTACCATATTTATTGAATTTATGTGGTTCATAACGATAATTGTTAATGGTTAAAATAATTGAAAAGTAATCATTTATTGTGAAATAAATTGATTGATTTAAAATATTTAATAAATTAATTTATAAGTTTTGTCGTTTATTATTGGATTATAAAAAATACATTGTATTGTTCATACAAATTATATAATCTAAATTAACAGAATAATTCATTGCCTTAAATAGATAATTGTTTAATATTACATTACTTATTTTTAATAACTCCATAGTCAAATAATTAAATGGTTATAATTAGTATTATAATGTTAATAAACCAAAAAAATCAAAAAAATTATATTCATAAAAATATAATTTGTTTGAATTAATTTCGTTTATGTAATATATATGTTATACCTTTTATTTTTTACGATTTCTTTCTAGGTTTTCCCAATCAAATGTAGACACCGGACGGATCAAATACGGCAATGTCAGATCAAATGTGGACAGCCGAGAAT
>JAUZND010073213.1:5871-16817 GCA_034780555.1 Coelogynopora nodosa
TATCCTGCAACCTCGTCACCATTTCATTCTATGTATCCTGCAACCTCGTCACCATTTCATTCTATGTATCCTGCAACTTCGTCACTTCTACTTCTCACGGTGAAACTAGAAAGGAGTTCTAACATAGTTAACCTGGTCAAATCTCTCAGGGGTCTGGGATTTTCGTGTCATTTTATTATTTAAAACGTAATTAAGTGTCGTTTATTCAATAATCTAAACGTGTTTAGTGATACTGAATAATAGCTTACTTAATATATTTTGAAAACAAGCATAGTATAGTCATAGACCACACTCGAGACTTAAGTGGTAGTGATAGCATAACCATAACTTGGAGTATAAACATTGGTCTCATGAATTCCTGTCTTGTAATATATCTTAAAAAATAAATGAGATCTTGTATAATGTTACGTATTATCATACCATGGAGGCAGGCCTACACTGTGTTTTGAGACAATTGTATTTTGTTAATTGCGATGTATGTTACTTATGGAAAAGTTAAGCCTATATCTTAAATATTAGCGATTAATTTTAAAGTGGGCAGTTGTTTTGTTTGTGCATATTTATGTTTCAAACATTTCTGAAACCTTTTTAATAGTCATTATCTCATAATAATCTAAAAATTCTAGTCGCTTAGAATAGTTGGGTTGAAATCTTTTTTAAAACTATTTTTTATCTAAACTTTAATTTTAACTTACTAATATTCTGCATTTTAAAATCGGTGAATTAATCTACTAGACATCCATCAACCATGTTATCTCTGACGAGGAAGAACTGTAGCCATCAATCCTCCTAACTCTCATTCCAGGTCGAAAGACTTCAACCACTTTCTCGCGCTGTGTATGGTAAAGAGTCCGGAAGGAAGAACGCCCATGTCCGATCTGTTATCTGTAAGTCATATATCTCTATATGATGCCCTAACATTGTCTCCTTTTCCAGCTCTGTCCACTCACAACTCTCCCTCATTTCATTGACCTTTGAGAGAGAGATAAAGAGAAAAGAATGTATTGTACACGGCTGCACTGTTAAAACCTCGACTTAACTAAACAAATAAATGCAATTCGATTATGTATAATATCGTCATCAGTTTTCACCAATATTCCGTGTTTTTATCCATTGATCGTCTGTGTGCGTGAACATACTGTTTCACTATCATAAGTAGCTGGAGGTTCTAAAATGCTGTTTCTGTGTAGCGGTACTGCTCTGACTGTCGTGTCCTGCTTAGTGTTTGTTTGGTCTCTCTTTCTCTCTCTTCCACACACTCTCTCTCTCTGTAACTTGAACTGTCTCACTCTCATCTCTCGCTCACTTAATATAATATGTTCCTTTCATATTATATAATATTCTACTGTCCGTAGCCTTCCATGAATGGTGTTATTTGAAGCGCTACAGGAAGCAGTTGAGACAGTATGATCTGGTGCAGCAGTACATTGAAGTACATTGTAGTTGATGGTATTGCTGTTCACTCTGGGGGATGGGGGGGGGGGCAATATTGTTTGATAATCTTCAGTCGTGTTCGGAGACTGTGTGTATTAGTATGCGAATACTTCTGTCTGATTTTCTCTGGATAAGTCGAGGGGGTTTTTTGGCATGTGTCGTAGTATAAGTTCAGTTACTTTGTATCTAACTATTGTGGTTACATTTTTATTTATTAATTTATTCAAACTAACCATCAAAGCATTAGACTATCGAAGTTCGCTTATCGCTCAACTCATGCCATTAACTTTCTTAAAATGCACGCCTCGATCAAAGTATTTTATGGTAACTAGCAATATGCATTAATCTTGTATTGTAAACATGGAGGAGATTCTCCATTGAGTACTGCTCATAGTCATGTTCGGTATGTACGCTACGCCACGTCACTTACTGCAACTGTGTGAAGTGGTTGTGGTCATCTAAAGCGGTCATATTCGTGCTCCTTTACGGGCAATACAAGCACTATTTACAGAGATGTGATTCTTCCTTTTTAAAAAGGATTTCCTTTTTTTACCTGAAATTTGATCATTTTCTAGACAAGCATAAATATGCAATAAAATGTATAGGGTGCGGGGGGGGTCCATTAATTTTGACTTTGTTTCCATTTTTATTTCAGAATTCTGTCTTATTGAGACTCTCAAAATCCTAAAATTGTCAACTCGCTCACGCTGTTCAGTTGTGATTGATTTTAAATTTTAGATTTTCTACTCAAAACCCAAGTCAATTGGTGGGCTCAGAACACGACATTTTACAGTGTATACAGATTATTAGTACATATTCCTATACAATTTAACATAAATGTGTTTTTACAAAAAATGACTGGGGGGGCCGCGAAAAATGGTTACCTTTTTTTTTCATTTTGTAATCACATCCCTGTATTTAAAAGAGCAAAAAATTAATAGATCTATAGTAGTGAATTCACTTAATAGTCATAAATACGCTATGTTGTACATTTATATAAAACATATTATTTTCACGTGATTTGTGAGATGAGGCTTGCACAGCACTATGAGGAATACGACCACATGTTTCTTCTCAGGAAATAAACACAGCTGACATAGATAAAATTCCAACATTCACGCCCATATCGTATTGCAATAATCCAATGCGTTATTGTCTCCTTCAATTATAGAGTAGAACTAAGAAATGTTTTACGCAGTCAACATATTCCTGAATGCAAGAATTGTGTTTAGATATAAATGTTTTAATATTACGACCAGATAATACCAGTTTTTTAAGTGTGTAACTATATAAAATTCCGTTTCCCCTTTTGTGTAAATTAAGAATAATAAACGCGGCAATTGTCACCTTTGACCCCCTCCCACATCCGCTTAATACAATCAATGACTCCTTGTTAAGCTGCAATCGGTTGATTCATTGATTGAATTGTGGTGTTGTTTGTTCAAGGGTGAGAATCGATAATTCGATACACACCATGTTGGCTGGTAATACTCCCTTTTAATAGGATAGATGCTAGCTTGTACTGTATATTATATATTCACGATAAATACAGAGGGTCTGTCAATATAAACACACCTCCTTCATTGTATGTTCCAGGAGTCCTTCATCAGTCAAGTCACCGACGATGATAGGAAGGCAGTTTACCGCCTGGTCTGTGAGGCACGTGCAGAAGTGGTCACTGTGGTTGAAGATGCCGACATCTCGATGATTGTGAGTTTTCAGCTGTCTATCGGAAAATTTAAATGTATAAACGAAGCAAATATTTGATAGTTTTGTTTAATTATGTCGCTAGTTATTGTTGTCTTAATAATTACTTCCTTGCTTCAACTCAAATGGTATTATAGTCTATCAACAAAATCAGTATTAAGGTAAGTTGTAATGTTTAAAAGAAGGGTGTCTATTTTATTTCCTTACTGTTTATTATTTCAAGTTGCAAAAAGCCTGCCAAATAATGTTTACATCAATGCAGTCAGTAACTGAATTCAAAATTCAAAGAATTATTTTTAATAATTGTGTTTCATAACTGGGACTGTTCCTTTATTCTAATTTTTTAAAGCTCTGTACAAACTAAAATATAAAACATTTTAGTCTATTTAAAATAGATTTCCTGACCTGCAGTCTTCAACACCCAAGCATGTATTGAACAAATTGTTTATCAAGTTGTAGTGTGGTGTATTATGTACAGAACTTGTCAATAAGTAATTGTTTATAATTTGGTGCTTACCGACTTGGCCTTAAAAAGTAAGTCTTAATCTTTCATAATGTTTATTTGTCAATTTTTTTCAATTTATTTATCAATTGTTTATAGGTTTTATTGTTTAAAAAATGTTTTATAATTTAAAGTAATTACTATAAAATACAGACTAACTAATACATAATTCTCTCTTTTAATCCAATCAAAATCCTCCATGTTGTGCAATTGTCAGGAATTTGATTGGCTTGAATATTGTTTACAGCACTGAAACACTAATGTTAACTAATGAATCCAGATATCCTCGGCATACAGTTACCGTCAGTCCTACTTTGAGTAGTACACCTTTTTATCTCCCCAATGACTGCGCCTTGTTCCAGAGAGAATCAGTCCTCTACGATCTAGACGACCAAGAAGACCGGGACCCCGGCTCTCGTGTTGTGTCTGACTTGACAGTAGGCCCTCCTTCTTCCTCTCCTCACTTAGCCTGCTTGTTGGTGTTGTTTAAGTAGTAAGGAGGGTATCGATTCTGAACACAGTTAGTTACTTTAGGTACAATTGACTCCTGTGTATCTCATTATAACAACTTTTTTTCGATAAAATTGAATTTCTAGGCTATCGGATTACGAAAGGAAAGATATTTTCACTAAACTTTCTAAATCATTATTGAATGGCAATTTCTCTCATAATATGCTTTTACGAAGTTGTTTCGTTTAACCACTTGCTTGTTTGTTAAACTTTTATAAATCGACAGCTAACGTGTATTGAAATGTTATAGTGATGTACCAATGATGTGTTATAGTTTCGATAGCAATTATGTTGCTCAAAATATTTAGGAATTTAACTCTGATTTCTTAAATTGGTTATTTAGCAAAAATAATTTTATTAACGTTTTCTTTTTTTACAACAAACTGCCCTGTTATTTTATATATAGGCCTATATATTTATAATACCTATAAAAATATGTTTAGTAACAAATAACTGTATTCTTCTTTATTTGGTTTAAACGCACTTAAATTCGCTCGTCTTAAAATATAATTTTAGCCACGGCCATCCCTTTCCGAGTAATTAATAAATTCGCTATAGAGTTAAGACAGTTTGAATAATTTTAAACTAAACAACACGGAACATATTATGGATTAATTTATTCCACCAGTTATCCACATAAAGATGTGGCACATTGTGATAAATATAATATGATTTTATTTATTAGATCCCTTGCTGTAGTATAAGTATAACAAATCAGAATCGACACTATCTTTACTACTCAATATGTGTGTTTTGCTAGTGCTTTCCTTCTTTGTGTACTTCTCCTTTCCACGTAACTATTCCTATTTAGCAGATGTGATGAGTGGATTTGCTTTCTTGCTTTCTGATGACTAATAAGAATTAGTAGAATTTGTTACAGCTATATAATATTTAAACGTTGTAATTATATGCAACGATTGCAATAGTAATATATGCATAATTTTTATATTAGAAATTGTAAAAGCAGATAAATTCATTGATATTTTTCTTGTTTTATTCTAATTTTATTTTGCTAATGAGCCCTTGTTATTTATAGATTGAGTGTTTTCGATTTTGCAGTGTTTCTCAAATATTGCTTTTATTTTTATATTGTGATATAGCTTACTATGCCTATAACTAACTGCATGTGCATAATCTGTTCAATTATGAAGTATATTACCTGTATTTTCTGGTGTGTAGACAAATGGGGCTTTGATGAAGTCCCACTCCCCAACTTCCCTTGGGTAGTACATTAACCTAATTCAGTTTTTTGCGTTTGCCTGAAAAATGGACTAAAATTGATACAAATTTTATACTAGATCTGTGTCTAAACACAGGTTGACCCATATTGGATAATCACGGCCATGTGTCTAACTAGTGTACCTATTCATATTCTTATCTTCATTTGAGTAGTTATAATATATTCAGTTAATTTATCAACTGTTGAAAGTAATCGAATGCGACTGTTGAAAACTATTCAACCTTATTTTTACTCATTTAATCCATTGTTTATGATTACTATTAGTGGAACTAATATTATGTTGTACTATATTTAATTATAGTCGATGGAATATTTTGGTTAATAGTTAACTTAATTATTCTTTATCACAATGAATCTTTGACCACACACACTGTTCTATTTGTCTAAGTATATAGCAGATAGTTTATTGTTGAATTCTGTTTATACCTTGAATTTGATTAATCGGTGTTCATTTTACATTATCTATCCTACTATATTTAGAATATATAGTTAAAAATAAGCAACATTACGACCTAAACCATTGATGCTATACGCTTGATAACTGCTGCCCGTATTAACCAATACTAGATACCTACTTACAGGGTTCCCAAGCCTCGTAAACATATGGAAATCAGGGAATTTGACTCATTTTAGTAAAAGCAGGGAATCATTTATCTCACTCTTACAATTTTTTAATTATAATTCTAAAATTTGATCAATTATACAGTATGTGATATTATGTATTGTATTACTAACAAAGAAAATTGTGTATTATTTTCAGATATTAAAAACGAGATATATTTCATTAATACACTTACATCTCATCAAGGTGGCCGCACATACTCGAATTTCGCTAATGTCCTCGAATATACTCGAATTTTTCAGTTATATACTTGAATAAATATTGTCACATTCATTTTTTATGACTTTTTGTGTATATAATAATATTCTTGCATAATCGTGATGAAACAACGTAGTTTTACCTAGTTATAGTACTGCTCATAAATATATTTTGTTCACATTTTAAATAATGGTTTTCATTTTTTACAGTGTAAATCAATTGTATTCTTTTTCTAACGCATAAATTCAGATAATCTTTTCTAATCAGTCTAAACGTAATGAATTGGAGATATTATTTCATGAACTCGTGGGTACTCGAATTAATTTTCCAATTTACTCGAATTTATAAAAATAAAATGCGTCCGCCCTATCTTAAGTTCTGTGTGTTATTTGTGATTTAGGTTTTTTAACGTCTTTTTTAAATGTTCGTTGTTTAGTAACTGTAGATTTTTTTAACTAGATAATACAGAGTTACAAGAGAAATTAAATGAAATGAGAAAGTGCGCAGGAACCCGACATAGTATAGTGCTATTTAAATAAATATATTGTGTTTTTTTATATTAACTACATATCGCTTTATGTGATTACCCACCCTTTTCATAATACGGTATACTAATAATAATATGCTGTATATTCACAATATTCTGCATTGAATTTAGTCGTTTCTTCTCGGTTTACAGTAAAACACCGTTTTGAAATCAACCTCTTATATTGTGTAGTTACTTTTATGTTGTTATATTTATAGTAGCTATGTTTTCCTCAACTAGAGCATATCTTCAGTTAAATAGCAATAACAACAGATGTTTTTGTGTATTTCACTCCGTCATTATCATTGGTTGAAAATTATTTTCTAAACGGCCAAGATATAGGCCTACACTAACTAGCCTCGAGTAACAATAACAAATTATACAAAAATATGCGTAAAATTGATAGAAACCTCTACGATGTCATGTGCAAATGTGGTGAGTGGTCAAGATATTCCAATGCGGTGAGGAAATATCAGAAGATTCAAACATATATAATTGTGAACCATACGACTATTTTTTAAGTAAACTATAACATGGGTATTACGTTGAAGGATGCTACAGTCGACAACCTGGTTAACATTTTTAATGATGTTTACAATAGTGTAAATTTATTGGCTATCTTTCCTAATTTAAAATTTCAATCTACTAATAATTAACCAATAAGATGGCTGGTATCCAGTAATAATTTCAGATCTTAGATTGAATTATGGAAATATTGATTGATTATACCGTTCTACTTTAATTTCATATTTTTATAACATCTTGATTAATATCCGGCAGTACCAACACATTATTAGCGATAAAATAGATTCAGTTATAACTTAAATAACTCTATAAAGATTAATTAATTCCATTCAGTACGTTGTTCTTAGTGAATCAATGCATCGAAAGTCTCCCCTCCCCTTTCTCCTTCCCACCAGAAGACGCAGTTAGGCGTGGATGTCTCAGCCGAGGACAACGCCTCCTTCGGATCTGAGGAGGACATTCTGACCGCTGAGGGGGGCAACAACTCTATCATCACCTCAAGCAGCAGTGGAGTGGAGGACGGTGGCGGTGGTGGTGATGGTGGCGAGAGCATACGTGTGGAGGTGAAGGATGGGGAGGACAGTGATTGGAGGCCGGCGGTCGCGCCATCGGGAGACTTTGATGGATACTTGGATGTTGTGGTGGCGCCTTTTCACGATGATAAGGTAAGTGGAGGGTTCCCGTCCTGAGTCGATGGTCTTTCGTTGATTGCTGTATAGTAATATGCAGATACTATGGCAGTATGTAGAGCAGGAATAAATTAGTGTGAATCAGTTGTCCTACTCCTTCCTCCCCTTCACATCTTCATGTGATGTTGGATACCTTCTTCTCTCTTCATAGCTTCATGTGATGTGGTCGGTTTCTGTTTCACTATCAACATTGCTCAATTTTCTATAAAATATCGATATCGCTAAAATAAAGCTATATTTTTTTGGTTGCGTTTTAATCAAGCAATCACAAGCCCGTACATTTCATGCATATCACCGCGTTTATAATGAGTCACAACTTCTCTTGGCATTCAGCATTGTTTGTAAGTTGCGGAATTATTTTGTCTGCTCACACGTGTCTACATTTATATATTTTTTAATAATGCATACAGAACATATTTAATTTTAGAAGCTTATAAAGAATTTATAAAGTAAAAAATACTGGTAAATTTATTAGCAATACATAATGTTTGTTAATGTTTATCGTGTTCAATGACAAACAATGAATTCAATACTTTTTGCGCATAATGAATTTTGTAGCGCATGATTCCGTACTAACCGATCCGTGTGAGTGAGTGACTTTGTTGGCAACCCCCCCAGACGACCACCACAACCGCAGTGACAGACATTGACGCCCCCTATCGTGAGGCCGCCCAGGAAGCCCTCACTGATATCCTGGACGGAGTTCTGGTCGCCCCTGGTGTGGAGGCTCAACATACGGACTCCTCGGGTGCGGCTGATGAAGTGGTGGACACTGTGTTGTGCAGTGGAGATGGTAGCATGAGGGACCTCCCTTCTGTACCCGCTGGGAGCGGGGACAATGCCAACTTGGTGAGATATAAGAAGCATCAGATATACTCGTGTCATACTATACAAAAAAAGATGGAATTTAAATTTTTTTTAATAATAAATTTTAGTAATAACTGAATAAACTAATATTATCTATTTTTAAAACTAAATTTTATTTCTTAAATAAAAATATATATTATAGTTTATTCCCTGAAGAATGTTATGAAGCTGGGAATGAATTCTGGACATTCTACTAAAACATATTCATCTTTGAAGAGTGAATAGATCTGGACAGCGCTGCGCTGTCCTCCTTGTTTGGACTCCTGAGCAGACCACGTCCTTTATTTACGTCAATTCTGTGCAGAAATGTTTGACAGCTGTTGAGTTTACTTCAATATTGTTAGTTATGATGAAAATCTGTTGACGATACCAAATATCTACATAACAAAACTGACTCATTTAATTCAAATGAAACGGATACAGTAGGAAGAAAAGTACACACTAGGATAGCTGGTACTTAACATAGTGGTTATATTAATTGATATCTGTACAATTATTGAGCATTATTTATCAATATGGATCTTGTGTTTGTACAGATGGATGTGCACCTCGAGTATCCGAGAATACTGTAATAATTATACCCCTTACACTGTGCTTTCATCTTTGATAAAATCTTTAATTGTATAAATATAAATTACAAACAGCTGCTTGTTTACATTATAATATAACACCTTTCGTTTGTGGAACATGAATATGATAATCATTTATGTATATAATGTTAGTTTGACTAGATTTGATAAATTAATCGCATTGGCACTGAATACAACAGATATACCGATGCTTATTTTTACATTACGTATAAATGACATTACCAATTGACAAAGTTTCCTGCCCACCCATTCACAGTTTATATATTAATAAATGATTTTAAATTTAGTTTCTAACGTTTTCTGCAGCTGTAAGGTACTAAATCTACAATATACATACGACTTATATCATTTTATTTCAAAATGACAGCCTATTAATTAGAAAGTCAATTAGTACATTGCGTTATAATATGTCCAAATCTATTGTTATAGAGCTCATATCGGTCTATTTATCACTTGTGTCGGTATCTATAAAGGTTGCACAGTGCATGCAAGTGTGCACACCTTTGTGTTAACCTTCATTATTGTTCAGACAGACTGCATACTTCCAACTGAACCACCACCATTCTGACCATACTGTAATGACCTTCGGTGTTCTCTCTCTCTCTCTCTCTCTCTCTCTCTATCGATAGTGCCGCGCGCATTGTTAGTCTCTGTTAGCATCTTAAGAGCTTTTTACACAAGATAGAGGAATTACACACGCAATCTTTTTAGTATACAATCGATGTTGAATTTCCGTGTTATCTAAAAGTATCTTCAAGTTTCTAAGCTTGTTTTTATTGTCAATGGGCTTACAACCATTTAAATAGTTAGTAAAACCAACGACTTCTACCATTTGTTGATGTTTAATAGAACAATGACAATTATTAATTTCTGTTTCATTGAGATGTGCTGCTGCATATATATAGTTATAGTTTATTTAATAATACAAGCGTACACATACATCCCTGAGCTTCAATGCACTATGTAGCTTTTAGTGGACGCCAGTATCTTCGAACGATTGTTTCTAGCTTTGTGCGGCCGAACACAACTCAACTGGTATCTATTTATGAAGCATAAATAAATATAATATTATTAAAAGAAGAAAGAAATGATGTAATAAATAAAATCCCTCGACATATTCAGTCGATAAATATATAACATGGTTCTATTTCAACACGCCAACGCTCTGTCTTACCACCCGCTGAGTTGCATGCGTAAGTTCGTAGATATTTGCTGCTAATTATACCTCTTTTGCTAAATGTATAGAAGAAATAAGTTTATTTATTCATTATCAATTACAAAAAAACTGACCAGATATCTATAAAATGTATTGTTCAAAATATACGGAAGTAAATTAGCTTTTTCCTTTCAAAAGCCTCGCTTTATTCCTTTATACGCATGTCCCCCTGACTTTCGTATTTAGTCGAACAATGTGGACAGGAAGCCCTCCAACGGATCCCTCCTGCGAACGGAGGAGGAGCAGGGGGGGTTGGCAGACACTCCACGTAAGCGGGAGTCTTATCGTCTGGCCGCCAACGAGTTGGGTCAAGAGTTGGA
>JAUZND010073224.1:0-16815 GCA_034780555.1 Coelogynopora nodosa
ATATATGTAGCAATGGAGCGCATTCGACATTTTCGGTCGCATTCGATTTTTATTAAGGGGCCCTTTCGATTTTTATATATATATTTATATTTTTTTTTTACTAATTAATTTTTTTTAAATTACGATAACCATTTAATGTAACAAAATATTTTCAGCAGTGTTAATAAAAAGTTATTTGTATTATATACGCTAATTAATTATCATACTTTGAATATACAGGTTATATATATGATTAATTCATGTTCTAATTTCTTTATTAATATATAGCTTACAAAACATATTTTTGTTGTTTTACCGAATAAAAGTATAACAAAAGTATGTTTTTATTCACATTAACTGAATATAACAGACAACTTAACATTATAGGCTAATGTTTGTTTTACAGATTGCTAAGGCTGGATTCAAATGGGCAGTTGTGCTTTTGTCCTTTTCACACATTTTTATACATTTTTGTAGATTGTGATAGATGAAATCGGGGAATGACTAACTGAAGTCTGAGCATTATAGACATTAGCATGAGTGTATGTGGTGGTATTATGTGATAACCATAGAAATAGATAAAAAGTTAATAAATAGACTAAAAACTATCCATTTCTATGGAGTAGGCTAAACTGAAATTAGTGAAAATGTTTTACTTACGCATCTGATTACAATATTGTAGATATCCCTGCTCTGTTATTAATATCATAAAGTATATATATTTTGGTATTTAATTTTAAACCTTTAGTGATATTAAACAATATAAAAAGATGTAAAATGAAAGTTTTGTAAAGGGTGTGGCATCTTACACAAATATAGGAAACAACCAATAAACGGCTAAACAATGCTTTGAACAATTTCAGTTTCCCACTAATTAGATAAAAGACTTTTTAAGCAGCAATGGCTGTTAAATATCGATTATTTTATATAAGTATACTGTGACGCACAGGCAAGACGAAAACATAGTGTTATTTATTTAGGATAGATTGTTGGCATCTATACAATAATATGCGTCAATGCAATAAATATTCCTTTTTGGGTCGTGCTGATATTGATCTCTTGTAACACCTGTGTATGTATTATTATTATTATTGTGTTCGTGTTCATTGTTTATAAACACACACAATAAAAAGAACTTAATAATTCCTACTCTGTGATGTTTTAAAAGCGAATATTATTTAAGAATACATTTTAAGTTAACATTTGTTTTTACTAAATATCTGTGTAATTTTTGCTGAATATAGAATCGACCATAATGTCCTCAAATCGGTAAGAAGTTATCACATTTTAAATTTTTTAAATGTAATTTATTTCACACGATGCGGCTCTATGGTGTGTAACATAATATATGCCTACCATGAAACTGTATATATATTGTTTACTACGAATGGTTTTAATACGAAAAAATTTAATATGAATATCTATTTATTTCTATACAATATATAGATGATTGTGTATAATTATTCATATTAGCAGAATGTGTCGAAGTTATTGAAAGTAGTTAAATATAATAAAAAACCTTTTTCAAAGTTTAATACTATTAAATACTTTTCATAATAGAACTAGAAATGCTAATTTAAAATCAATAAAGAAATATAATATGAAAATTAGAATAAAAATACTCTAAAAAGTTTAAATATTTAACTAATCAAACAGAATGCGTTATAGAAATATTTTGTAAATTCTTCGATGCTTCGATGCTTCGAAACTACAATGATATAATCACTTGTTTTGTGAATCTAATATATAATATGTAAAACAGCTTCTGTTTTATAGGACAGTTTATTTTGCAATTACGAAGTCAGCAGTAGGCCTATATCTTACAAAGTGTCTCTCTTATTATTTATGTTATATTATTATTATTATTTTAAAACCTTTTTTATAGTTATAATCATATGAAAATTCTGTGCTATAAAGATGGAGTGGTGATAAATTGTTATATATAGTTATACAATAGTTATTATAATAGTTATTAAAATAGTTATACTTAGCAAAAATTGTATTTACAAAAAAATATTACTTATTATATATTGAATATATAATATATTTATTTCTAATTTATACTATAGTTTGTTTATAGCCAATATGTATCGTATAGATTTAAACACTCAGTGGAGAGCTCTTTTCAAGAGTGTTCCATTTATTAATTAATATTAATAATATATATAACATAGTGATATATAATAATGTAAAATAAAAATAATGAAGGTTGGTAGCTCTATAAAAAAAAATTTTTGATAATAAAAATTCATTTCCTTATTAAGAGTTTTGCCGACTTTTAATAGTGCTTTTAGGATTTTTACAGTTTTCATTTTGTAATAATTCGGTAAATATTTAGACAATATTAGGCTATATTAGATTGAAAGTCTTATTTTGACAGTAGGCTAATAAATTAGTCAAAATAAGTCAATCTTTTATTCAATTTTTGTAGGTCTAAATATTCTAAATGAAAATAATGTGCTCCATTCTAAATAGTTATTACAGAAGTTTCGCAATTATAAATCGTCCAATAATGTGAAAATATCAGTTCATACTATTATAAAAATAACAAACTGTCTAATATGTGTTACAAATGTTTAATTAATTACAAGAATAAGTCATTTTAATATTTATTTTGATAAGTATATTTTACACTTTTACTTCATAAATTTTTGTTAAACACTTTTTACGCTGTTGTATATTATAAGAATGTGAATTTGTGTGCTTATGCCTTTTAATTGTATACCTTTATTACTCAGTAAACTTTGAAAATATTTGTTTGATGATTCTATTCATTATTGAACATCGTCACAATTATTAATATTAGTTCTTTTGCCTGTTTCGATCTATACCTACCTTCAGTTTCACTCGCTCTCTTTGACAAATTTACTCATTTATTGACTCACCCCAAGCTTACCAAATCAACTCCGACACTGTCCAATCTGCATTTGGGTACCATGCGCGATGATTGAGTGTCATCAATCTTTATGAATACTTCAGGATTGATATCTCTAAATTTGCCTACTATTTACAGCAATTAATACACTGATATATTTGAATAAAAGTCTATAAAGTTATGAAATACAAAATAAACTGAACAGTATTGTGAGTATTCAGTTTGTTAACTGTGCAGTCATGTATACTATTTACAGTCCTGAGTACAACTCCAGTGATGAAGCTACCCTGTTAACGCAAGATGTGTCTAATCCATATACTAACATAGAACCGTAAGTAATCCTCAGAATATTACTATATTGTGTTTTTTCTATTTTTGTAGTATTCATAGTAGGTACTATATATTTGGAATACTTTTTCCTATTTTTTTAATTTAATAGTTAATACATCATAAAATTGTATCCGTCTTATTTTATCTATGCTACAACCGGCTTATGATAAGTTGTCACAGTGCCATTTATTTATTTATTTATTAATTTAGCTAAGTAGCTTGAGTTTTAGTTTATTGAAGTCTATATGTAGTTAAAACGGTTTACTTTTTTATTATCAAAAATGATAGCCAGTATAAATTTATTTATATAAAGCGTTTGAAAATTTGTTTTATTAATATCCAAGTGGCGGATGCATTATAGATAGTTTTGTAACATAATAAAAATTTTGACGATCTAAACCTTATAGTTTAGGTTACCTGTAGGCTATACTATACAAACCTCTTTTGTTATCTGAAACAATTGAAGGTATTGATTGTGTATTATATTTGCACGTAATTGCGTACACCCACATATATTTATATATTAAACTAATCATAAATCGCATTTAAGATTTCCCATTCATTTTAAATAGGACTTCATACAGCTTGCTATGTACATGAGAACGATATTATATATGATGTAATTAAATTTCAATAACGATTTTTTTTAATTTTACACATTTTCTATAACTGTTCAAATAAGTATGACATACTTCTAATTTTATTCTGTATATTTTATTTTATGTTTGGAAATGACACTTTTATATTGTTGAAATATTTTTTTATTTTTTGTGACATACAGTATGATGCGCGACTGTACAATAAGATCATAATTTTAGTTATAATTATAATCATAGTTTTTTTTAAGTCTGTCGATTTTATACTATAGTATGCACATATTTACATAGTTAACTTATTAACGTCGTTAACTGTTCGAAAAATGTTAGATGAAAATGACTATATACTTTATTTTATAGTAGGCCTATATGTATCTGCGTACGTGACTAGTTAATATACAGAATGACTTTATTTTAAAATATGCAAAATGCCTATTAAGTTCATGGTACATAGTTATGTACGTGGTAATTTATACTAAACGTCTTTATATCTAGCGGTGGATGGGGTTAATTAAACCCTTATAATAAGCTTAGACACTCGATGAAACTAATATCGTCTTACAAAGGAGTAGTCAAATGTTGTTCAAGTAACCGATTACATTATATATATTATATTTTGTAGCTATATTACTTTACTTATAGCACAGTTTTATGTGCATCCTAAAATAAAAATGTTAAATGAGTTGCATACCAAAGGAACGTTCAAATCGATACTTATATTGGCATCACATTTCGAAATCAATTAATTAATAGTTATATATATATATATATGGTGTAACAGTTTCCTCTAAGTTTATGTTAAATTTTATAATAGTATGTCTTTTACCAATTATACAAAGGTACTTTTGTAGAATATTTTTACCAATTATATAAAAAGTTTTTTTTGTGGAATATATTCTATAATTTTATGTTACACGAATTATTAACTAAGATGCTTTTGTTTTGCTAAATAGAAATGGAATAACAGTTTACATAATGAGTAACAGTTCGCCTTTTTAAATTTTTCGAGCAAATCGCACAGAAAGTACATTTTATTTTAGTGCAAATCTACTTCCGATATGTATGATATTATGTCGTTATTTTAAATGTAACATGAATTTATATGTATACATATGTTGTCATTTAAGAGTTGAGTAGACTTATTATATAGGTGAAGTAAGATTAGACAATAAATTTCAGTAAACTCTATAAGTTAGTGTATGGATAATGGTTTGTGTAAGTCACAGATTTGTAATAAAATCTTATCATGATATATAGTGAATTAATCGAATGTAATTAATCAGTAAGTATACAACTTTGGATTATATTCAGGCAAAGTGTAGAACTTAACATTGTCACCTATATTCAGCCGCTACTTCTATTTTCATCACACAATGTCACTCAACCTAAAAGAAATAGTTGAGAGAGGTTCCATCGATTGAAATTACGGATGCAGATATTAACGCAACCATAGAAACGCTAATAAACACAACACTGAACTCAATATAGCATATTGATTACACGCTGAAATCTCTATAACTTATCCCAGAACGTGGTCACGTGATTCAGAATTGCATGGGCGGCAATAATCACGCAATGTTAAAATATGTAGGTGTCTTAATTTTTAACATAACGTAATAATACAATATGTTTATGAAAATAAGCAAATTATATAATTAATGTTTCGATGATCTGAATAATTATTGGAAGTTTACTAAAACTAGACTCTTTTATATTATTTCGAGTATAATAATACCTAAATAAAATTCTTACAGGTTTAATTTAAAACACATGTGATCTTTACTGAAGACCCTACATTCTATTTCGATAGAACAAAATAATAATATAAAATTATTATAATATTTTTTTATAATAATTTTTTAATTATCGAAAACCTGTATCTTAATTATATCGCAACATAGAATTATTTATACGGTCATTTTTGTCACAAATAAATGTAAAGGGATGCTAACAATAGTACAATTTAATATGGAGATACATATTCAACAACCAGATAATACCTATAACACGCTATCACCTCTCAGCTTCTAAATCTGTCTCATGAATGTAGGAACATCTGCAAGATATTCACGGCATTCATATTGTTTAAATAAAACATTTGTGTATGTCGATAGAAAAAACTTTAACGTTTAATACATATTTAATGATTTCAATAGGGCATATACAATATTCAAATGTAAATTAATTTGAAATGTAATGCATTGTTTTTATAATTTTGGTGACATGTATAATTATCTAATTAGATATGACACGTCAAAATAGAAAATATGTGACAGATATTGAAATATATTATATATTAGTACATACCCCACCTATGACAAGTATATTAAATAAATAACTTTTTCGTTCGATAGATATATTTCACAGCACATCATGCAATATTTTCAATTATTAAGATTAATAATTATAAAATCAACATTTAAATTAATATATATGTATATATTGTATAAATAAATTATTACAATTATTGCACATAATTTTACTTTAATTAATTTGCATATTTTGATAATCAATTTACCGCGAAAATAAATTTGCATAGTTTACTATTGTAGTACATATGGACACCATTGCACTATTCATCCGAATGTGATTGAAATGTCAATATGAGACCCTCATATTATTTAATTAACTTTAAAATACAAATAAACCCAATCAGCAACTGTGCCTTTTGTAATATTATGAATAGCAAGAATCCGTTGTCGTATGCATAAGAAACCCACACACTATTTGGTCCTTGTCACTTGTACGTATGGACACGTACATATGGCATATTTTCATTCTGTTTATTTTTGTTTTCTTCATTGTTTGTTCTCTTCAATCAAAGATTTCCATTATTGGACAGATCAATGTGGCTACTCCGTGTGGCTACTGAAAATAACAAAGTGAAAGACAAATATCTTTAGAACCATTGTAGAAAGTTTATTAATGAGGCCAAGGACTTACGTGCATCTGTTGCACTTGTGCATACAATTGTACATCTTGACAATCTAATTCACGATCTAAATAGCACACTACATATACTATACTTTTATATTCGAAATTCCTTGGCGCTAACTTTATTTTCTATACTTAGCATTATATTGCTGGAATCTTTGTAAAACTACAACCTACTGATCCATACTTGAATTATTGTGTGGTACATATGAACCCCACTTTAAAAACGACTATTTTTATTTCCAGAATTAATATTATTTTATAATAATGTAAAGAAAAGTTGCAATACTGTAAAATGTACAACAAAAAATACTAAGATTTTTAGAATGACTGCACGGGAAAATATTCCTAATTATAGTAGCTGGGGTAACCCCACAGTAAAGTTAAGGTTACTGTAATTTAAAATATATTTTTAATGTTGATTATACATTTGTTTATGGTATCATATATATGAAAATATAGTACAAAGTTATATGTGTTACGTATATTATGTTCACAATAAATAAGGTTTGAGATAATTTTTATGTAAATAAATGACAGAATTTTTTTATTGAATTGTTTTAACTAAAACAAAACACTAAAGCACGTTTGGCAAAATAAAAATAGAAATAACATAAAACAATATTTTTTAAGACATCGGATTATATTTCAATGTTAATGTTTTTTTACATAATCTTTGTTAAAAAGAAAAAGCACAATAACATACTTTTCACTTAGATAATAAGATTCTGGTTTATTTCTTGATTTAATATCAATGTTAAAAAAAGTAGAAATTATCCTTGTCAACATTTCTGACCACTAAATATAATTCTAAATAATGTTGATACTAAAATATTTAGAAACACTTACAATTTGTTTAATATAACACTAAAGAATACTTACACATGCCATGATGCAACATGATTGTAACTTTCATACATGTCATTTAACTTTTGTCCCTGGGAATCATGTATAATATTTAATGGGATATTTAAAACGAAATTATGATGTTTGAAATGATGTATGTGATATTATATTTTTGTCTTATATTTATTAATAAAGGTTGTAAGATAAGAATTTTACCGAGACTTTAATATTACTACCCAATGGTATTAAGTAATCAAAATAAAATATAACGTAATATTTTATTAAGCTTTATACAATTTAAATAATATTCTAATAACAGTTAATTGTAGTAAAATAATCAATAATTATTTTTTCAAATTTTTAGCCATATGATTATGTTGGTGGAAATATATTTATAAGTAAAGAAATAACAGACGTAAATTTTAATTTTCTAAGGAAATTGAACTATACATAAAAACAAAATAATCAAGAACACCGTTCTTTTCTTCCACGTTAATTTGTTTGTGTAAACTATAAAAACTAATCTAACACATTAATTTGACTCAAACTTCATTATGAAATTAAATGAATATTGTCTTTTTGTCATCAATAAAGAACACCAAAAATATGTGGTAAACATAGAAAATCAAAATAATTTTGATGTAAAATACTTCAATTATATAACTGAACTATTTTATACCGAACGATTGATATTCACTTGCTACTCAGATAAAACCAGTTTTGCGCATTATTTAGTGTATTTATCGATTTATAGAAATTTATAAAAATATATTATACTAATTTCAAACAGATCCCGTTAAATTTAAAGTAAATATTTCAAAGATGTATTTTCTATTATTCATAATTTTTATTTTTCAGTAATGCTGACAATGATGAGGAACCAGAGCCCCATATCCCCTGTCCGTCTGAGGCTGAAATTATGTCTCGCAAAGAAATTATTCTGCTTAATTTGTCTTATCTTGGAATCAATCTGATGTTCCTCATTCTATCTGTTGAGGGTAACATTTCAGAAATAATTAAATTATGTTTTGTCTATATATTGATATAATGTCAATTAAATTACTTATGAAAACATTATAATATACCGTTATTATAAAATGTGTTAAAATATGGATATTATGTTATTATTTTCTATATTTTAAAAAGTTTCAATTTAATAAAGTAATAAAATAATTGAACATTTCAAAAGATAAAATCGACTATCTAAAACACATCCTTTTCGCTTTTCTTTCGTCAACGGCTAGTACATATTAAATAATAAGCTGAAACTAATCATAAATATACGCTATGATGCTGGTTGGACAAATTATTAATTTTTCCTATTGTTTTATACTATACGTAATCATATATGTGTTTCTATATTTAACTGATTATTTTATTACCTAATCCATGAGTATATATGTATCATATTTGCTAAACTTATTTATTGTACTTATAAGCTTATTGTTCTGTTTAATGTATTTACTTAACTTATTTACTATGATTTGTTTTTAAGTGTATATATTAACTGATGGGTAAGTAGTCTCGATGATTACATTATATAACTAAACTGTTTTAAAGAAAATATAAATTAAATAAAAACCTCGAGAGCAAACTTCCTCATCAAACGTACATTTATTAAGATGCTACTTCAGAGCCACCACTTGCTAATTTGTATTTGATATTATTATTATTTTATTATATCGTCGAGGAGAGCCTTCGTGCATAAAGTTAGGATAATACATTTTATTTTATATTATCTTATTATACAGGAATGAGATACCCGTATTGCATATTACCATATACGATATTATAGTTCTACCTGGACAAGTGCAAGCTCTCGTGGGGTCTGCCATGAAAGGACGTGTTCTTGGAGGAATGATTGCTGGTGGTGCTGGTAAGTAACAAGGTATTGTTACAATTGTTAAAAAGGAACAAAATAAATAGGAAAAATAATTTATCCATTCGATAATTTCTTATAAAGAATTTAATATAATATTAATCATTGACAGAGATGTTGAATAAATTTAGTACTTTTCCAAGTCATCGATTATGTTATCTATCAGATAAGATACACATAAACTCTGTAATGATTTGCAGCACCTCTACAATACAACGAAAGTTAAAATTTTAGTTTTTCAGTCAAATGATAGTATTAGTATCATTAGATAGCATTAGTAAATTTTGAATAAGTCATGGTAGTCGATAAAATTTTATCTAGACAACCTAGAACGATTATTATTTGGTTATTATATAATTTATATACATATTTTTAAAAATAAAAGTTCTGATAAATAAAATCGATAATATTTTATCTGAACCCCTTAAAACGATTATTATTTGGTTGTTATATAAATCGTGAACCTTTTAATGTTATATTATGAACAAATCATACCATATCACTAATGTCACCCATATTTTCAAACTTTCATGATTTGATGCGAATATATCTGTTGATTATAGTTGAAATGTTTCGATAGTCATTATTATTGTAGATATAAATTGAAACTTTTATTTATAGCAATTAATGATAACTATATTTTATGATATTTTGAACAGATCTCGTGTTTATTGTTTTTCAAATAAAATATAATGAATATATACAAATATCTTCTCGGTGTTTAGATTAGTTTTATATATTCAATATTACAATTTGCATCTACATATAATGTTGTTTTAAATCGTTGTAATTATCATATTTCGTGACATGGCTTGAGTTGTTTATATAGTTTACACTTATATATAACCTTTTTATACGCCTTTTTGTATCACGTTGTAATATTGCCTTTGTTTAATCAAAGTAAAACATTTTTCTTCTTTTTTAAGTTAAAAAATCTGTATTTCTCGCACCCAGATGGTAAGAAATTGCAAAGAATAAGAAATTCTTTATAGAAAAGGCCAGTCACAGTTCACAACGTGAATTCATAGCTGACTCCAATCTCTCAAATCGTTATCTTAATTTTATATATTTCTACCTTTTAACTCTATCCGTTGTATATCTGCATAAGATATTCCGTTTCTAAAGTGAGTGATTTAATCTGATTTGATATTATAATTGTAAAAGATGGTGTCAACATTTAATTCAGTTCTAACCTTCGTGAGCGGCCCGTTGATCGGAATGCAAAGCGATCATCTCGTCACTCGGTATGGACGTCGTCGGCCCATAATGGTGGTCGCTTGTCTTGCTTTGAGGTGAGCGAGCTTACATCAGGGTTCATACTGGTTTTTATTGATTTAATTCGAGATCTTTTGTAGATGTTCAAGGTCCATATTTGATGAAATTTAAGGTGAAACCGTTTGGAAAAGTTAAAATATCACGTTTTTGTTATACTTATAATAATTTTTATTTGTGTTTTCTGTCTAGTTTAGTTCATACAAAATAAAAATAAAATACTTAAAATTTCTTTAAAAAATATATACTAATGTGTAATGTATATAAAAATGAAATAGTATACAGTGCAGATATTCAGACTAATTTAGAAATATAAGATAACTATAGATAATAGTGATTAAACTATAAGATATAAATTAATATTAATAAATTATACATATATAATAACAAAGAGGTGCATTCTTAGTATATCACTAAAGATTAATATATCAAGCAAGTACATTTTGTTGAGTAAAAATACACATCTTTATATTGATGAAGGTCCTCAATTCAAAATTCGCAGATTTTTAAAGTATTCAAATCTCTTTTTAAAGGTCGAAGTATGTTCATGATATTCATGGTTTTCGGTTACATATAAAATCTGCCATATGCTATATCAGTACTTCATGATACAATACACATTTTTGTCTTCAGTAGCGAAATTATAAAAGCAAATTTGTATGCAATCTTATGAAATTGTATGAAATTGTATGAAATTGTATGAAATTGTATGAAATCTTCTGAAATTGTATGCAATCTTCTGAAATTGTATGAAATCTCCTGAAATTGTATGAAATCGTATGAAATTGTATAAAATCTATGAAATTGTATAAAATCTTATGAAATTGTATAAAATCTTATGACATTGTATGAAATCTAATGAAATTGTATAACATTTTATGAAATTGTATGAAATCTTCTGAAATTGTATGAAATCTTCTGAAATTGTATGAACTCTTCTGAAATTGTATGAAATCTTCTGAAATTGTATGAAATCTTCTGAAATTGTATGAAATCTTCTGAAATTGTATGAAATCTATGAAATTGTATAAAATCTTATGACATTGTATGAAATCTTATGAAATTTATGAAATCTTCTGAAATTGTATAAAATTTTATGAAATTCTATGAAAACTTATGAAATTGAATGAAATCTTTTGAAATTGTATGAAATTGTATGAAATCTTCTGAATTGTATGAAATCTTATGAAATTGTATGAAAGCTTATGAAATTGTATGAAATCTTATGAAAGAGTATGAAATCTTATGAAATCTTATGAAATTGTATGAAATTGTATGAAATCTTATGAAATTGTATGAAATCTTATAAAATTGTATGAAATCTTATGAAATTGTATAAAATCTTGTGAAATTGTATGAAATTTTCTGGTAAATTTAATAAAATAAAAAGTAGTATAATATACGAGTAATTATATAAATATATATAATTACTATAATATCTAACTAAAGATATGTAATAGAGTGTCTCGTTTTGAAATATGATATTGATTTGTGAGACTTCACTCGATCAATAAAGTAATCGTGTATAGTAAATATCTCATATATCCAATTATTTTATATGAAATGTTAATTCTAAAGAAGGATCCATTCCACTTCTCTTTATAAACTCAAAGTCAAGAACTCAACCAAAAACATTTAAAATCCAGTTTTTATTGCAATTTCGTGTAAACCAGCGTCAAATTAAAAAATAATAAATTTAATAATAAAAGTTCAAATCAAATAAGATAAAAGTCCATAAGATAATTCCAAATAAAAGCAACTATAAATATCTATGTTTTAATTAAGAACTGTGTCGCTAACTTTTATATTAAAAGTTTTACATATTCTGCTTTGAAGAATGATTTTTTATTTTTTTTTATTAATTACATAAAGCTTATTAAACTTTTATAACCAATGTAATCCAAGGAAGTCAACTCTGAATAAATTAATAAACTAATTAAAATTAAAAGAAATTAAAATTCCAATTGGCATAACTATAACATAATGTAAACGATCAACTTAGATGTGTATATTTTTGCAATAAAACGAATTAATTTATAAAGACAATCCTTATTTTTTCATAATTTAAATATTCCGCGTATAATTAATAAAAATAAAACAAGTATCAAGAAAGGATAATCACAAAAATCAGATATCAAAATGATAAATAAATTCACTTACTATTTCCAACTCTTGAAAGGGAAAGGATTTTCATATGAAACGGGTTGAGAATAAATTTGTTTTTTTATTAAAAACATAATATGCTTTCAACTTGGTTGATTGTATATATATTATTCATTAAATTTTTTTACTTACTTCGTAAATTTTACAATTATATTAATATCTACATTTGGAAAGACACAGTTATTTATATATTACTAGCTGGGTAATACCAAAATTTGAGTTAATTTTAAAAATCCGATATGACGAGCATATATTTCTGTTTATTTGTCTACATGGGTAGTTCAGTGCGTGTACATCGTTCACAAAAAGACGTCAGCTGATGAAATAGCGATTATCTTAGAGACAATAAATGATAATGTACACGAAGTTACATTAAAAATATCACATTTGTGTTATATATTGTGTCTCACAAGGGATATCATATTCAAGTAATTATATAATTTAGTGGATTGAATATTACACCTATTTAACCACTCTATAATATATCTAAGCAGGCTATACTTTAATATTATATCACCTTTTGTGAGTGAATACAATACTTATATATTTAGCTGTCAAGAGTAGTTATTACATTTTAAAGCAAATTTTATTATATTCTATTATAACGTACACGTTGATGCAATTTAGTCTGTACATCTATTCAGCATTTATTTATGTGTGATTTAACTTGATATTCAGGTCAAACAAGCCGAATGTTACTAAATTTCAAATGATTATTTTTCGTCACTATAACACGATATCATCAAAGCATACAAATAATACAATATATAGGAAACTAACAATAATCGTAGGTATACTTACGAGAAATATCAATAGACATAATGTAATGAATTTAGATAAACAGATAGAGGCATATAGGTTAAACCGTGCCGACAAGAAATTAGATCATTTTATGAATATACGCCCGATATCTAATATGAGCAGACTAAACAGCTTAATTTTCAGTCTGCGTTACAATAAATGCATATATACCTACCTCAAATTATTTGTATTGTTTGCTGTTTTCACGCAGTCTCGCATATTTATAAAGCTAAATAAACAACTTAGTTTTATACTCACGAGTAATATAGCAACTCATTATCATATCCTCTACACAAAACTTGATTTCATGTTCTCATTCGAACACTAAGCTATATATATCAAACTAAGTTCATATTATACGTCAAAGAATATGAAATTCTGCTAAAACGTCAGGGAAATGTCCGGTAAAATATGAATTTTTCATAGAACGTCAGGGAAAATATCAAAAGTGAGAAAATGTATGTGTTTGATAACTCGACATTGCACTTTAATTATAGGGTTTACCCTATTCAAACGTATACATTTTGCTCAATGCGTCTATAAAATTCATGTCTATACATAATATTATGATTGTAGCTGATCGCATTCAAACAAATATTAAACTGTGCACATTAAGTAGTGCACAGTTTTATAACTTATCAATAACTACGTAATCAATATTGAAACGTATTCACTACGTATAAAGTATTATTTCCTGTACGTAAATAAAATACAGTTTATCTAATTAAAAAATACGAAATGGACACTTTGCACTTTCAATTCTCACAATTCGTTTGTTATTATTTATTCGTAGATTACTTTATTTTTTTGTTTAAACTCGTAATTGAGAAAGTTGTTATAACTGTTCGAAATTATTTTATATAGTTATTTACCTTATAATCCGAATTTTTCGTTTTATAGAATGTTCGCAAAAATAATATATTTTAGAAATGTTTCCCACAAATAATCAAAACTGTTATGCCAATATACGTATTATTTTCCTATTATTGTATGTTTATTTACTCTAAAAAACGAATGGGTTATATACATTTAATGTTTCAGTTATAGTTATACCAAAACGAATAATTTTATTCAACTAATATAATAAAAGAATACGAGTCCCCGATATTTATGATTCTTATTTTTAATATCAGTGACTAAAAGTAGGGATTTTATAATCTATATTTTTTCCAGTAAAGGTATGATCGGATAATTCAAGGTTTAATTCAAAATAAAGGTATAAAAATAGCATAGATTTATAAATTATGTTAAAACTATTATATAAATGTTGTTATATAATATATTTAAATGTTTATTATTAGGAAATGTTATTTCGACATGTTGAAAATCACGAGAATCCCTTAATAATTATTTATTTTACATTGCTCACTTTGCTCGTAGTTTGTATTATACAAGTGAATTTATTTTTATAAAGGAATACTCAATTATAACGCACCTATACTTCAGCTGTTATAACATCAGATATTTTAAATATTAATGTTTAATGGTATTGTTTTAGTTTCGGTCTAATGGGGATGGCTTTCAGTGCACCGAAGGTCAACATGTAAGCATTTGTTACATATATTTTTATTCATATAAAGTTGAAACACAAGGATAAGAATTTTCTGAAAAATTAATTTATAATAATACTTTTCAGTGACTAAAATTGAAGAAAAAAACATATTTTTGCTACAATATAGAAAATTTATGTAAAGAACAATATTTTTTAAAAAGATGAATAAAACAATTACATCCATAAAAGGATTAATTCTACAAATGTGTTTGGGTGTAGGGTTGACTTCTATTAATTACCTTGCAGGTTTTTAATTATTTACATTAATTATTTTATTCTCACTGAAAGCATCAAATTTTATTATTTCATTTTTTGATTATTGATGTTTTAAATATTCGTATTTTTGAATGTTGATATATTAATTTAATTTTATGTATAACAAATGTAATGCCGTTAAAATAATATTAATATAAATATTCACTTTTAAATAACTATTATTTAATCCGATTCATTTTTTAAAATAAAATTTTCAATATGTGATATTAGTGGGTTTATGTTCGTATTTTTTTTATTTTTCGGAGATATAATCACTGACAATACGCTCCGATAAATACATTTTTAAGGAATTCTTAGCTACATATATTCTTCTATTTAATTTAGTGTCAGTGATTTAACTTATGTTCAATAATGTCCGTTATTTTTGTGTTTTTATGATAAAATTTGATTTTAGACCTCAAGAGAACAATACTATAAATAGTACTGATGACTATGGAATGGTAAGAAAATGTGCAACTTTTAAATAAATATATTGATAATTATTGTAATTAATCAATTGTTATTAAAATTTATCAAAAATAATTTGAAATTTACATTGAATTAAAAGATATATACATTTTAAATACCTAATTATATTAGAAATTACCGTGTCGCAAGTCATTTATTTTTAAATGAAAGAAATATTTGTAATATAAATAATAATAGTAAGTGGAAATAGGAAAAATAATAATAACAATCGTTTATTAATCCCAATATGTTGTATCACTTTTGTCATTACACTATTTATGCATTACTTATTTAACTAATTATTTAGCTTTAAATTTAACATTGTTAAATAATGAAATTAATCATTAAATATATTATATAAGTATGTAGGTATTTAAAAATTGTGATGATTACAAACATAAAAAGCATTTTCATAATGTAAGATAATTATTTCCCACTTTTTACAATCTGGAATATATCATACGATTGCCAGAAAACAGACTACTCATAACAATAATATTGTTTAGTAATGAGAACCCATATGCCTTTATTATCTCTAATACTAAACTAAGTATTTTTTTATAAAGTAATTGGCGATATAATTAATATAGTTATAGTTTTTGTGTTGTTTATATTTTAATAATAAAACCATTATATAATAATTATGCATCGAGTATATCATTACACAAACATGGCATATATTTTTACATTCTACAAAGACAACTTATGCTATTTGATTTTATGTGCTTATTTTTTTACTAATCATTTATCACTTTTTATTGGATAACAATAAATCGCACATTGGATCACAATTCGATGGCCCAAGAACGAAATGTTATAAGCGCCATTTTCACAAAAATAAGATTTTTATATATTTGAGATCAGT